>JARYGA010001984.1:0-12852 GCA_030545235.1 Helianthus tuberosus
ATTGTAATTCAAACACAACTTATACGCCATGCGCAACAAACACAAAACATGTATGAAATACATCAAAGAAAAAAGTTACTAGTGCAGCAAATCACTTTAAGAAAATTTACAAAACACGACAGTGTATTAAAACATTAGTTACAAATCAAACAAACTATACACCAAAACATTTCAACACACCCAATGGAGTGTACAGAACTTCACCATACTAAGAAAGAGGATAGGGTTCAACAATCCAGGGGTTTTACACCTCCCCCATCATCCACAGCAGAAGTAACCATATTCACACCGGTCGGAATCTCGGCCGGAAGAGCTGAAGTCGAGCCACGATGGCACCGCCGGTACACGATCGAGCAACCACCCCTCCAGTCAGCCGGCAAAGATCGGGTTACGACATAGGCCGACAGCTTGGTTACCCCCTCATTATTATCATCTGTAAAGCGAGAGAAGGTAGGATCCCTTGAGGACTCAGGAAGAAATACTTCACGAACACCTCCATTTCCGGCACCAGCTTAAATTGACAAACCGGAAAGAAGTAGCAGTGCATCGGCAGCGTCAAGGACCTTTAGAATTTAAGAGATTCTCCGGCATCGAAACCGCCGCTTAGTCTTTATTTTCCCCAACTTTGGAAAATATCTGCACACTCAAGGGGAATATATAGGCCGGAATGACTAACGTCAGCTTTGAAAAAGGGGACTTGTGATGATTAAGTGGCAATCACTCCCCTTAGAAACGGTGCTGCCATTGCAATCGTCATATCACATTAAATGATCTCTGACAGGCCCGCACATATTCCCAAGGCTACAGTTCAGTTAGAGACAAAGAGGCAATACAAATTACATTTTTATAGTAACGTAAGCAGCAGACAACTCATAATTAAAAAAGCTCCTCGCCCAAGAGAACAGTTCAGAATACAGAAAGGTGCAAATATCTTTCTCCCAAGATTTTCATCTTTCCAAAATCAAGATTTTCAAAATCATAATAATGAGCAAGAATATCTTTACCCCAAAAAAAAAACTATCCACTTCCGCACCAAAAACTCTACAGCAAAAGCACATCTCTCATAGTCCAGTGCTCCACTTATTTGCATAAGAGCAACACTAGACTGAGGGGACTTGAAGGGGTAAGGTCCCAAAAACCTTGCTTTAAGTACTTGGGACCATACCACAACCTCATCCTTCTAACCCTCTTTAGACCTTGCGCGGCCGCGCACCGGTCCTACAAAGAGAACTTAGAAGGAAAACAGCAAGCAACACCTGCGCGCCAAAAGGAAACTAACAAACCCTTGCGCCAATCTCCATAACAGATAAGGATGAAAATCCTAACAAACACTTCCGCATAAATAATATCCAGACTTGGATATTATTTACTTCTCTGCTACCACAGAGTTAAAATGAAGAAGAGCCACACAGGATTACAGCTGTGTTCTTCTAGAAGATTTCATCGTGCACCACCAGACGGTTACAACTGAATGGCCACATGGCATCATCCCAGAATCCCTTAAATTCACGATGATGGCACGGAATTAAAGAGAAATCTTCACTTGTCCACTTTACACATGGCAATACCCCAGCCGTTGGTCAAAGATCACGATCCGTGCGCTCTCACACTCGTTAATGATGAACGGAAGAAAAATAACCGCTGACGGAAATAGCATTTTCCGTCAATATTTCACTAACAGGTTTTCCCGCCCAAACTTCGGCTATAAATAGAAGGATAATTCAGGTATCATCTTCAAGTTACATTCACTTCACTTTTACTTCTTCTTCTTCATAAACCCTGTACTTATTCTCACGCCGGAGAGTGGTCATGGAGAGAACCCCCATTCTCCACGTGGCGAGTCTAACGGTGGTTGTTTTGCAGTTATTGTGAGAAGAAGAAGAGTATTCACCCACGAACAGAACGAGAGGAGATCAACCCTTTTATGCAGATTCAAACCCCCTGGTTCAGTTGATTCCGGTCAATTTAACCAGTGTTTCTTCACAAAGCAATGCTGACCATACTCTATTTTTCAAAAGAAGGGGAGAATTAGTCACGTGTTTGATCATTTATGTTGATGATATGATTATTACAGGAAGTGATACAGAAGAAATAGCTCAATTACGGGAAAATCTTTTTAAAGATTTTGAAATGAAGGATCTTGGAGGGCTAAAATATTTCTTAGGGATTGAAGTTCTTCGATCAAACGAAAGAATTTTTATCTCTCAAAAGAAACACATTCTAGATTTGCTGGTTGAGACCGGAATGGTTGATTGCAAGCATGTTGATACTCCTATGATAGTCAACCATAATCTCAAGATTAATGAAGGAGACAAGCCAGCGAACAAAGAAAGGTACCAGAGGTTGGTAGGTAAATTAATTTATTTAGCCCATACCAGACCTGATATTGCCTATGCGGTTGGAGTGGTTAGTCAATTTACGCATCAACCACAAAAGGAGCATATGGAAGCAGTCATGAGGATAATCAAAGGCGCTCCTGGTAAGGGCATTGTTTTTTAAAAAGGTGGACATTTAAATGTGGAGGTAGATCGACATTTCATAAAAGAGAAAATTGAAGATGGGATTGTGAAGCTTCCCTATATAAAATCTGAGGATCAACTTGCTGATATCCTGACCAAGGCCGTTCCAGGGAAGGATTTCAATTCAGTTTTGTACAAGTTTGGTATTGGAGATCCCACTACACAACTTGAGGGGGAGTGTTGAAATATGTCAAATATTATCCTCCCATAATTAACGAAATCAATTGGTTTTTAGGAGTGATTATTGTTTCCTTTTTTATTTCTAGTTTGTATCCTTATAAAAGGGATCTTGGTGTAATCGTTTTTAATCAAGAGTGAAATATAGAAATCTTTGATAGTTCTTTTATCATGAAAACAGGAAGCTGGATTTTTTTTTTTTGTTTGCAAAATCGTGATTCATGGAAGTTTGAATAAAATAAAGTTAGGAATTCACATGTTTTATTATGACGGACATGGCATAATATTTGTCCATGTTTGTTATGAATTGCCCTGTTAATAGTTTGCATAATAGGACATTGCACCTTGCTTTGTTATTTATTACAGTTAAATTTTGATTTTAATTAATTTGAGTAGATTTTTGCTGAAAGGCAATTATTTTGAGTAGATAAACCATTGACTTTATTTTCTTCAGACATGTAAACCGTTAACTCTATTTTGTTTAGACATACAGTGATCATCATTACTTGATGCGTAACACCACACGGTGTGGAGGGGCTTGAAAATGAGCCATTAATTATGCGACACGTGAACCACGCGTCAGAACGTGGCATGGTGCTAAAACAGAAGGTGTGGGAGTGGCGTGGTTAGTGACGTTTTTATAAAAAAAATATATATAGACATCAACCGTTTTTATAAAAAAAATATATAGACATCAACCAATTAAAACACATCTGAAATTCATCCAACAATCAAGAGCCTCCACTTCACAACCCAAATGCCCTCCACGCCGGTAGAAAACCCCAAGCCCAAACATAAACGCCATGAACAACGCCGTTCCCGGGGTGGTGTGTGCTACGTGATATGGCATAAACGCCACAAAACCACGCCCACACTGTGTGATCTAAGGGTTTTTCTTGAATTATTAAAATATAGTGACGTTCGCTTTTTATTGAGTGGCTAAAAAATTGATTTGAAAGAAAGGATATACTTATTCTATTCTTAGGCATTAGTTTCTATATATGCTTGAATCCCTAAATGAACGAGAAACTAATTAATAATTTATATTTTTTTTAGAGTTAAATGCTCGGATAGTCCCTGTGGTTTGCCTCTTTTTCTATATATGCTTGAATCCCTAACTATTAAAATGCTCGGATAGTTCCTGTGGTTTGCCTCTTTTTAGAGTTAAATCCTCGGAGGAACCGGTTACAACTCTACCCGGAATCGGTTAGCATCGGTTCTAGTATTTTTGGTTTAAAAACGGGTAGGAACTGGAACCGGTTCCTACAAGAATCGGTTCCATTCACACTCATTCAAGAACCGGGTACGGTTAGGAACTAATTCCGGGTATAAAAAAAACTCGATCTGCCCGTCTCTACTTTTATATATAATTTGGTTTTGAACAATTCTTTTTAAAACTTCATTATTAATTAAGGGGGTGTTTGGTGTTGCCTTTTCAAAATAGATTATGCGTTTTCAAAATAAATTTTGTGTTTTCAAAACTACATTTTGAAAAGGCATGTAGGTACAAGCTTCTCCAAAATTGCGTTTTGGAGGCAGATATTCACTTTTTCATCCAAACACTTTTTTAGATTATTTATGTTTTACAAACGCAATAATCGAATAATCACTTCAAAACGTAATCCCAAACACCCTCTAATTTTTTAAGACTTTTCTTATAAAATAATATAGTGACATGATTTAGGGTAGGGATAAAACAATATTAAAAAGAACGGTTTGCACAAAGTATATCTACATCTCATATGGTGAACCCAAAGACTTTCATAATTAACAACCCGCTGCAACGTGTGGGATAGCGTTAACTCGTTAAGTACAAAACTCATCAATTTTCACACCAAAGAACACAACCTGAAACAGGGTATTAACATAAAGAATAAAACGCATAATTTACCTTACCAAAAATATTGAAGTCGAAAACCATAAATATAAACTACGAAGTATAGATAGCATAGTTGGTATCAGTTTGTTATGGTACCGACACTTGGTAATAAACGTTCATCGTTACTTTCAAGAGATTTTTTATTAATACTTCAGAGATGAAAAAAGGCTACATATTTTGTTTTGATCGTAACGACTAAAAGTTCAACAAGCACAGCCGATGCACGATTCAACCAAGTGTCCGGCTGAGTCCCAAGTTTCTCGCGCATTCTATTTAAGTAACTTGCACTTGAAAAATAAGGAGAATGAAATACATTTATAGGTAAACCAAATACTTGCATTTGGGCACCTATTGATGCATATTCACACAAGCAGTTGAGGTCATTTTCGACAATTTATCAGTTCAGCAACTATAAAAGTTACAATGAAACACACTCGAAAATGACACTTGAATACCTAACACCATCAACTCGTGAGGCAGAAAAATTTTTCTATAAAATCTACGGAATAGTTTAAATTGCAATAAGATATGAGAATACGTAGTCCAAGGAATCGTAAGCACGCTAAGTAGATGCTCAAGTTTAAAACAAGACCAGTTGATGTGGCAGCTGCCTTTTAGCTTTAAATCATAACAGATCTTGAACCCATTAATGTTAATCTCTGCCTTGCATTGGAACCACATGTTGACCCTGAAAATGTCAAGTATCACATAACCCATAAAATCAATATTTAATTATGCAAAATACACACATATTATACATACGTATGATTTTGGTACCTGTGAGTTCCCATAATCCAGACCCTGCAAATACGAACCTTGATGAGCAAGCTGCAAAAACGCACAATAAATGATGATTAGATATTAGTGTTGGAATAAGTCAAATAATCATGTCCAAAAATAAGATGATCAGTATCGAAATTAGTGGGTTATGTTTTAGGGTGTTTATCTTGGGAGATTTAGTTTCCTTTGTTATGTATCCCTATATATATTGCCCCTTATGTAATCAATTGAAATAAAGATAATACAGAGAATTATTATTCATCTTCTTTTACCATGGCAAACATGGTATCAGAGCATGTTTTATGATTATGGGAAAACAACTTGTATTCTTAAAATTCTGATCCTCCTGATCTAAAATCAAAAAATGGGTGATAAAAATACATATAAAAGCATGGTCATACTGGATGATTTAACGCTGCAGATTGCAGCCCTGCTAAGAAACGGCCTTGGAGCACAACCTACAACGACGAATTCTGAAAACCTATTTGTTGGGATAAAGCTGAGTGGAGACAACTATTCTTTATGGGCTACTCTCATGAAGAAAGCGATCGGTGGGAGGGGGAAAGGTTCACATCTTACAAGAGAACCGTCACCCCCATCAAAAACAGATCAAGCTTATGTACGATGGGAGCAAGACAATCAGTGTGTGTTCACATGGTTGATTCAGAATATTGAATCAAGCCTTGTTAACAATGTTTCACAATACCCCATTTCTAAAGCTCTTTGGGATGGGCTAGCGATAACATATGGGTCTGGAACCGACTCTTTGCAGATTTTTGATCTTCACAAGAAGGCCAATTCATTGAAGCAAGGGAAAGACACGTTAGAAGAATGCTGGAACAGACTCCAAAACATTTGGATGACAATTGATCAAAGAGACCCAAACCCAATGAAGGAGCCCGAAGATATACATATCTACAATAAGAAAATTCAGGAACAGAGACTGTACCAATTGTTGATAGCAATAGACGATAAGCTAGAACCAATCAAGCGAGATATTTTGAACGAGATCCTCTTCCTTTGGTGGAGACCGCCTCCGCTGCTATACGCAGACAAATTGCAAGACTTAATATCTTGCAGACACCATCCTCTTCGGAGTCGTCTGAAATTGGGTTAGGGCTGGTTGCTCACGAGCCGGCCGGAAGAAATAAATTCCGATCAGAATCACAAAAAGGGAGAAGGAGGATAAATCAAAATTATATTGCACCCATTGTAATATGAAGAAACACACCAAAGAGACGTGTTTTAGACTGGTGGGTTTTCCGGATTGGTAGGAGAAGCCAGGAAAGCGAGGCAAAGCGGCTGCCGCCGTCGGAGGACAGAACTCCGGTGACAAACCAGCGTCTCCGACGTTATCATCGGCCGCCGCAGGAGGAATGGGTGCCGGCGATAAACGGCGACATCTTCTACAGGATATGGAGGTGCGGCTATAGGGATGGAATATGTTAAGGAAACAGGTAAAGGGTGTGGAAGTTACGCTCCAGACCCTACAATTATTAACCCTAAATATTTTAAACCTTGTTGTTTTGATATTGAAAAAAATGTCACCACCATGAATGAAGCACCTAAAGGTTATCAGGCACAATCTTCTATTCCCAGTCCCAGAAAAATAACAGACTGGATTTTCGATTATGGAGCCACTGATACAATGACATATGATTCAAATGATTTTTTAAATTTGTGATCATCATCAAAAACTTATATTGAAACTGCAAGTGGAGAACATGTTGAAGTTAAAGGAGGTGGTGTCATTGAATTCTCGAGACATATGAAGCTAAAAATTGCCTCTATATTCCAACTTTATCCTCAAAACTTTTGTCCATTAGTCAAGTTACGAAGGAGCTGAATTGTGTGGTTCTAATATATCCAACTTTTTGCATTTTACAGGACATTCTTACGAGGGAAATAATTGGGCATGGTACTGAGCAAGGAGGTCTTTACTATGTTGATGGGGTGACTCACCAGGGACATGCCATGCTTGCTCATGGAACGGCTGACAGACAACTTTGGCAATGGCATCGTCGTCTAGGTCATCCTTCGTTTGGTTATCTTAAGATGTTATTTCCGAGTCTTTTTTTAAATAAATCCACTTGTATGAAGTGTGAAACTTGTGTCCTTGCTAAAAACCATAGAGTGCCTTTTAATCCAAGTAACACGAGGGTTGATTCTGTTTTTTCATTAGTTCATTCAGATGTTTGGGGTCCCGCTCCAAATTCCAAGAAGAATCGTTTTAAATATTTTGTGCTATTTGTGGACGATTTTTCTCATATGAGTTGGGTATATTTTATGAAACATAAATCAGAAGTGCCAGAGAAATTTTTTATATTTTATAAGATGATTCAAACTCAATTCAAGAAAAAAATTCAGATCCTTCGTTCCGACAATGGTGGAGAATTTGTAAATCAGACCATGCAAAACTTTATCCAGGAAAATGGGCTCATTCATCAAACTTCATGTTCTAACACACCTCAACAAAAAGGTGTTGTGGAACGAAGAAACTGAATTTTACTAGAAAAAAAACCATGCTATGATGATTGAATCCCAAGTTCCTCAGTCTTTTTGGCCCGAAGCTGTTGCAACATCTGTATATCTCGTTAATCGTCTCCCACTCAAATTCTAGGACATAAAACTCCTTTAAAAACACTAGAAAGCCAAGTGACTATCCCTTCTGTATTAACCCTGCCACCACATATTTTTGGGTGCTCTGTATTTATTCACATTCCAAAAATTCATAGAGACAAATTGGGTCCATGTGCAGAAAAAATGTGTTTTTGTAGGATATGTTCCACATCAGATGGGATATCGGTGTTATAATCCAGTGTCTCGTCGCATCCATGTCACCATGGATTGCGACTTCTTAGAGTCAGAATTCTACTTCGACAACCAACCTAGAATTCAGGGGGAGAGAGTCAAGGAATCTCTAGATTGGTTGAGTTGTTCTGAGCCTATAAGTTCTGAGCCTGTAAGTTGTTCTAAGGCTGTTGAGCAGGTAGATGGAGCCACCGAGTCTCTCACAACCAAAATAGGAGGGGCTGACGAACCAGTTTACACGACCAGTGAGTCAACCTCAGAAGATGTCAAACAAGAGGTAAGTGAATCTCAACGTGATAGTACTTTGCATACTACTAATGATGATGATTCAGTTCCAGAAACAGAACCAGAAGGAAAAGAGCTAGAAGAACCAGAGGTTCGTGTTTTACCTCCAAGGAAAAATAGAAGAGTTCCACCAAACCGATTATCTCCAGAACACAAGAAACGTGAATCTAAATATCCAATTGATGGAGATAGGGGGAGAGTTAGTGAAGTCGCAAAAGCCTTCTTCGTCACTCTTATTTCAGAAAATATTCCTAGAACGGCTCAAGAAGCAAGTGAGAAACGTGAATGGCGAGAAGCTATGAGTACAGAGATGAAAGCTCTTGAGAAAAACCACACATGGGAAAAATGTGTGTTACCAGAAGGTAAGAAACCGGTAGGGTGCAGGTGGGTTTTTACCATTAAATACAAAATCGATGGAACAATCGAACGATATAAAGCAAGACTAGTAGCGAAAGGATATACACAAACCTATGGCATCGATTACTCAGAAACTTTTTCCCCTGTTGCTAAAATTGATACTATCAGGGTGTTATTGTCGATAGCTGCAAACAAAGACTGGCCACTTCATCAATTTGATGTGAAAAATGCGTTTCTCCATGGAGATTTAAAAGAAGAGGTGTATATGGAGGCTCCACCCGGGTTCTCTGAAGAATTCAATAAGAATGAAGTTTGCAGGCTTAAGAAAGCCTTGTATGGTTTGAAACAGTCTCCACGTGCATGGTTCGGGAAGTTTACAACGGCTATGAAGAATTGTGGATATAAACAAAGCAAAGCTGACCATACCTTGTTTTTTTAAAAAAAGAGAGGAGAACTAGTCACTTGTTTGATTATATATGTTGATGACATGATCATTACAGGAAGTGATAAAGAATAAATTACTCAACTTTGGGAAAACCTTTTTAAAGAATTTGAAATGAAAGATCTTGGAGGGCTGAAATATTTCTTAGTAATTGAAGTTCTTCGATCAAAAGAAAGATTTTTTATTTCTCAAAAGAAATATATTCTCGATTTACTTGTTGAGACTGGAATGGTAGATTGCAAGTCCGTTGATACTCCCATAACAGTCAACCATAATCTTAAGATCAACGAAGGGGCTAAGCCATCAAATAAAGAAAGGTACCAGAGATTGGTAAGGAAATTAATTTACTTATCCTATACCAGACCTGACATTGCCTACGCGGTTAGAGTAGTAAGCCAATTTATGCATCAACCGTAAAAGGAGCATATGGAAGCGGTCATGAGAATAATCCAATATCTCAAGGGCACTCCTGGAAGGGGCATTGTGTTTAATAAAAATGGGCATCTAAATGCAGAAGTTTTTACAGATGCTGATTGGGCAAGTAATCCAAACGGAAGGCGGTCGACCTCGGGATTTTTTTACCTTGTTAGGAGGCAATCTAGTTACTTGGAGGAGTAAAAAACAAAAGGTGGTCTCATTGTCAAGTGCAAAATCAGAATTCAGGGGAATTGTAAAAGAGGTTACAGAGATCCTATGGCTTAAAAAAACTAACGAAGGAAATTGGTTTTCCTATAAGACTTCCAACTCGGTTGTTTTGTGATAATAAGGCTGCCATAAGCATTTCAGAAAATCATGTTCAACATGACAGGACAAAACATGTGGAGGTAGATCGACATTTCATAAAGGAAAAAATTGAAGATGGTACTATGGAGCTTCCCTATGTTAAATCTGAGGATCAACTAGCTGATATCCTTACCAAGGGTGTTCCAGGGAAGGTTTTCGAATCAGTTCTGTGCAAGTTGAGTATTGGAGACCCCACTACTCAACTTGAGGGGGAGTGTTGGAATAAGTCAGATAATCATGTCCAAAAATAAGATGATCAGTATCGAAATTAGTTGGTTATGTTTTAGGGTGTTTATCTTGGGAGATTTAGTTTCCTTTGTTTTGTATCCCTATATATATTGCCCCTTATGTAATCAATTGAAATAAAGAGAATACAGAGAATTATTCATCATCTTCTTTTACCATGGCAAACAATTAGTGCATTTAGAATACATGGCTACATGAATAGAATTCAAAACATTCTAGTGAGTATAGCTGTAGATTTCAACACTCTTATGCAAAAATGGGGCGTCTTACATTGAATATTATTAATAAAGAATAATGGATTTACACCGGTCCTAACTACAAAAATTACTACTAGCAGTCTCAATTATTAACATGTTGACATGCAATGGACTAACAAAACCCTACCACCAGTGTTGCAGAAATCGGCCTAGGCTGCCGATTAATCGGCGCCTAGACGCTAAGCGGCCACTTACTGCCTAATTTTGAGCTAGTCGGTCAATTAATCGGCCATGGTCAAAGTCGGTACCTAGGCGGTCAAAAATCGGATTAATCGGACTATATTAATCGGTCAAAATCGGTCCTAGGCTGTCCTAGGCGGTCAAAATTGGTCAAAATCGGTCAAAATCGAACCATACTATCTGAAACTTGAAGTATTTATGTGAATTTTGAAGTATTATTTTTATATTATTGGGTATATATATATATAATTTTGAAAAAAATACATATAAAAATCCCATTCCGATTAATCCCGATTAATCCCGAGGCGGTACCTCACCGCCCGACTAGCGCCTAGCGCCTTCTACAACATTGCCTACCACCGATCGTCAGAAAAACGTTTTTGGCTGGAAAACTCAACCTTTTCGTCCCAAACCTCTTTGTAACCTTAGATTGAACCTTTATGAACCTTTTTCAGGCCAAAAACGTTTTTCCGCGACCGGCGACTAACGGTGTTAGGGTTCTGTTAGTCAGGGTCCATTGGAGGCAAATATGTTAATAGCTGGAACTGCCAATGGTGATTTTTGTAGTCGGGATCCGTGGTGGCCAATCAACGATAGTTGAGATTATTTAAATGCATTATTCCTATTAAAAATGGGTCAAATGTATAAAGCAAAAATCTTTAGATAACATAAAACAACTCGGGACAGCCACCGTTGTTAACTTTTTATATAGTTACACCACTTTTTCTAAATGTAAATGTAAACTACTGTGAATTACCTCATTATCTAGAAAAAAAAATTATAAATTTATGAGATTTAGTACAAGCAATTGGTGATATCGAATTACTCACCTGTGCGTTATGATCAGGTTGCCCCCCCGTCTCTCCTAGCCAGTCCTTCGTGGCCTTTTGCAGATCCCTTGGTGTCACCCTTAAGAAAACATTATTAAAAAATCAGGCTCAAAAAGGCTCAAACAATAATAATAATAATAATAATAATAATAATAATAATAATAATAATAATAATAATAATAATAATAATAATAATAATAATAATATCAAGAGAAACAAACGAACTTCACTAACCTCCATCTGTGTTATGGTCATAATATTATAGGGACTTAAGATGCAATTGTTGAATAGAATAGGGGGTCTTTGTAATAGTTAGTTCCATAATCTGGTACTTATTAGGGCCTGTTTAGTTGACAGGAATCCATAGGATTTCAAGGGAATTGGAATTTGAATTCCATTTCTTTGTGTGTTTGGTTGGACAAATTAATTGAAGGGAATTGAATTTCAATTCCAACAAAATCCCTTATTTAATAGAATTCAGATTCCTTCTAAATTTCAAAGGAAAATTTAAAAAACAACGGGAAAGTTTCATTAGTTACGGAAATAACCCCTGCCTCTTTTATTTTTGTCTAAAAACCAAAAAATAATAAAAATATCAAAAAATTCTAAAAAATCCCAAAAAATCAAAAAAATAATAAAAAATCCAAAAAATTCTAAAAAATAAAAAATTCTAAAAAATCAAAAACATAATAAAAAATCCAAAATATTCTAAAAAATAAAAAATAATAATAATAAAATCCAAAAAATTCTAAAAATTCAAAAAAATTCTAAAAAATCCAAAAAATAATAAAAATCCAAAAAATTCTAAAAACTCTAAAAAATAAAAAAATATATATATCTAAAAAAATCTAAAAAATCCAAAAAATTCTAAAAATCAAAAAAATAATAAAAATCCAAAAAAATCAAAAAAATAGTAAAAAATCGAAAAAAAAACCCAAAAAAATTCTAAAAAACCAAAAAATAAAAAATCCAAAAAAATTCTAAAAAATCCAAAAAAATAAAAAAATAATAAAAAATCCAAAAAATTCTAAAAAATTAAAAAATTCTAAAAAATAAAAAAAAAATAACATAAAAATCCAAAATATTATATAAAATCAAAAAATAATAAAAATAATAAAAAATAAAACAAATAATAAAAAATCCAAAAAATTCTAAAAAATAAAAAAAATCAAAAAATTTCTAAAAAATCAAAAAAATAATACAAAAATCAAAAAAATAATAAAAATTCCAAAAAATTCTAAAAAAAAAAAAAAAACTCTAAAAAATAAAAAAAATCTAAAAATTCTGAAAAATAAAAAAATTCCAA
>JARYGA010001985.1:0-26572 GCA_030545235.1 Helianthus tuberosus
ACTTTTGTGAGTGCATAATGTCTATCACTTGCGTCAATCACGTATCGTAGCAGGAAAATGTTCAAGACATGGTTCAGAATTGTAGATATTTAGATGACGAACATATTTCGTTAAGTAATCTAAGCTTGATTAGGTCCACATTGTTAGATATACGTCCATCCCCAAGAAATGTATGTAATATAGTCCATCCGGACGGATGGACAAGGAGTGTTTGGGGCGAATGGGCTTATCCTACAAATAGGGAGCTTAGCTTGAACATTTAGAACTTTTGCCCACTTGAGAACTTGAGGGTTTTAATTTTTTTATTCTTTTTTTTTCTTCTGTGTAATCTTCTTTTTTTAAAGATAATTAAATGATATATTTCTCTATTTATTTGCAAAACGCCAAAAAAAATACTAAAAAAGGTTATTGCTTACAAAACGCCAGAAAAAACAAAAAATATTTTTTCCTGCTTAGTATTTGTCATCTTGGTCTGCATAACGCCATTTAAAAAAATGTCAAACTTAGAAGATGGGACGTCTATCACCTATAAACTGATAAAGCTGATCAAAACAGTAAATACAAAACAGTAACTGAAAAGACGGTTACTTTATTACTATCATTTATTACAATAAAAAAATCCCGCCAAAACTACGCGCCAAAAAACTCCTATAAGAAAGAGGTCTATACACAATGAATTGATTACACCCAGAAAAACAAACGCCATACTCTCTAGAAACCACTCAGTTTAAAACCCCCAAAAATGCTAGTTAAAATAACCACAAATGGTAAAGCTTTCACTGAATGGATTCTTCTTCTGAGGGGGGTTATTTTAATAATCTTTTACTGAATGAGATGGACAAATATTCAAGAAAAAGAGACTGGTGACAGTGATATGCCATCATGTGAGCTTTGTTCTTGATGAATATTGGCATGGAATAAAGGGATCAACACAAATGTAAAATGCTATTTTGGACTCCATTATTATAAATAGCATCAAGCAAGAGTTGATCTTTAATAACATGCCACCAAACAAGAATATCACACCAAAAAACATGATGCCACTAAGCATGTTCGTCTAAAAAAGACGGTGTTTATGTAGGAAAGTTGACATCTAGCTAAGGTATTCAAAGATTCAAAATGCCAAAAACAAATTCAAAAAGAAGAGCCTGATGACAGTGAAGATTCGGAAGAGAAATTAGATTACCAATTTTATTTTTTTAATTTTTAATTTTTCATTTTATATTGTTTTGTTATCAAATTATCTGTTGTTTTGATATCTAATTCTTTACAAATAAAATACATTATTATATAAAACGCCAAAAACTACAAACACCAAAAACTACAAACACCAAAACGCTAGTAGTATGAAAACTGTGAGAACGGGTGTTGGCAAAACACCTTGTCAAATGTATTAAACGCCAAAAAATTCACTAAACGCCACTAAAAAAATTTGGTCTTATTGTAATCTTATGAAAATATTAATCACTCATAGTGAAGTATTATACAACGCCAAAAAACGCCAAAAAAATTGACCAGAAAACGGTATAACGCCAAAAAATTATCTATGTGACACAAAAACAATTAATTCAACGCCAAAAAGTTTAATAAATACAATTAACGCCAAAATAATCTTAGATGCCAGAAAATGTTATAGCGCGTGGGGAAAATAAAAGAAGATTGAAAAGACAAAAAAACCCATCACCCCTTGATCATATCCCGCGCCACGTGTTTGGCCAGAATGCGTTCTCACCGTTCTCACACTTTTGGGCGTTTTCTTCTGATCCCGTTTCTATATATATATATAGGAGAAGGATCCGTTAGGAACCACCCTTTATTGCGAGAACCAATGTGAACACAACTGTCACACCCCGACCACGTATAACATACAAGACGTGGCGGAAAACGTCGGGGAGTGTTGTAACAGAATTAATTGTTTCATAACCATGGCATACAAAGTTGTATTTATTTATCAACACAAGAGTTTCATTGTTTTAAACAGGAATCAAAGAGTTTTTAACATAATTAAACATAGTCTATCTTCGTTTTAAATCTCTAAGGCACAGGTCCGCCCTAGTGTCATGATCGTCATCCTACGGAAAAGCTCCTGAAAACACATGTGAAAATAGGTACGTCAGCATAAAAATGCATGTGAGATACATAGGTTTGTGAAAATAGGATTCATGACTTAAGTTTAAGAAATTGTTTAATAAAGTCTAGTCATGAACCTTGTGATTTGATTTGTTTTTTTTTGTAAATCGTTTGAAAAACAATAAGTTCAGATGATATGTATAAATAAGAGAATAATGCATGGTTAATTGAATAACCATGTAAAATGAATTTGTATAAGATAAGTTGTTTGTAAACAATGTCTTGTGAAAATTGTATTACTTGTGTAAAATGTATAAGTCCAAATTGAAATGATTTAAATAACGCTACAATATGTAATACCATACAAACACTTATATATCGGAAGTACTAGCGGCGTATCCACCATGCTTGTATCATATTACACATGCGTCGTTACTTAAATCACTTAAATAAACCACCAATGTATAAAGTCTATGTTTAAACCAATAGTCAAAAGTCCTTGTATAAGCCATGTCAAATGTTTATAAGTCCAAACGTAGTCAAGTAATGTGTAACAAATGTTATGTATTATAAGTAAAGTATTGTCACATAATCCAAATGTAGAAATGCACAAAACAAAGTAAATTGAATATATCAAAAAGTTATGTTTCGCAAAGTAATACATGTTACATTGATACAAACATTTATGTGGTAAGTTAACGCATACATTCAAGCCTTGAGACAGTCGGATAACCCTTTCAGTCAAGGTTATCAAAAGAAATGTTTTCGGATTCAGTCATTCCTTACATCCAAACAAACCCGGGATGTCAGGAATGGGATTTGTCAAGTCCTATGGTACCAGTACTTACTACCGAGCGGCGTAGCTAATGTTAATGAACGTATAATAGTCCCGTTTGTGCAAACCAAATGTCATAGCAAAAGTGAACATGTTATATGAAAACAATGTACTAAGTATGCTAAGTTAACATACAAAGCAGAAAAGTCATGTAAATCAATGTGCTAGCATGCTATCAGTTAACATACATAGCAGAAATGTAATGTAAAACAATGTACTAAGTATGCACACAATGGACATACGTGGCATGAAATGTAATGAAATCATGTACTATAATGTACTAACGAACATAGCATGTATGTGATGTGAAAACAGGAAAGCACGAAAGTAACGAGTAGGCACATGTGTTCCACCCCAAAACGTTTGGAAAAACAGTAAAAGAGGGGTTCTATGTACTCACTTGAGATTGCTCAGAAGTCCTAAGATAACCACCAAGCAATGCTAGAGATCACGGAATCAAACGGCACCTAATATAGGTAACTATGTTAATAAACCGGACCTTTATCGGAGGATCGGATAGCATGAGAGTTCGTAAACCAAACGAGTATGGAGACTCGTGTAACATGGTTTAACAAAGCCCACATACTAAAACGAAACTTAACCTAAGTGTTTGTGACCCATTACGACCCGTTTAGGTAGCTTATGCTACTTTAACGCGTCGTTCGCGTGACCCGCGTTCGGAACGCCTAACTAGTCCTATGACAAGTAAAATATTCCTTAACATGTCTAATATGGTTGTCAAATCAGTTTAGATGTCAAAAGTTATGTTACATATGTTTAAAACGAATTTTGGCATCAAAGGGGTATTTTGGTAATTTACCTAAGGCATATAAACTACCTATCATACAACTACTTAAACGAAGCGACCATAAGGTATAATCTCGGAAGGTTATTCCCTATATACTATGGTCACCTAATGTGCTTGGTCGGATCCTAATGATCGACCAAACGGGTCGGGTTCGAAAGTATAAGCGATTGTTTAGATCGCTTACCTGACGACCCTATATAAGCACTAAACTAAAAGTGACGAGCTAAGCATGTTAAAACATGCTTAACTAAGTTTAGAAAACAGGTTTGGTATCACAACAAACGGTTGTGATACCTAAGAGTAGTTTGGTTACAAAATACGCAAGAATACGTATTCTGACCGAAACTACGGCTCGTCACTGAGCCTAGATAACGTGGTAATCAGTAGGTATAGTCACTAGGGACTATAACCATCGTGATCACGCTCACGTTATGAAGTTCAAACGAACTTCGCATCGACCATAAACTGGTCAATGCAGAAAGTCAAAAAAAGTTTGACTTTCGGACTCGAAAAGCAATAAAAGAACGAAAGAATACTTACGAAGGGTCCCCGAATGCTAATCTAGATCCAAATAACTCAGGTATGAAACAATGGTTCCAACTTAGAGTCTTTTAGATCAGATTCTAGTGAGTTTGAAGTAATGGGGGGGGGTGGGTTATTTATAGTTTTCGGGTAACCGTTAAGATCGTTTCATGGAAACCGTGCTCGAATCCTACCCGTACATATGTTGGAAAGTTATGGTGCTAAAAAAAATGGCTCTTAATCAGCTGAAAGGTCAAGTGTGAGCATGTGGTTGAGGATTAAACAGCTGGAATCAGCTGATTGTTCGATCTTATCTGATCTGGGAGGTGTACGCGGCCCGCTTCAGGATCAGACAAACCTCAGGCGGGCCGCCTGGAGCTTCTGATCAGAAAATAAGTTTCATAAATGGCAGTTTCAGTCCCTGTTGTGTTTTCAGCCCATTTCCGGCACTTCTAAGGCCCGTCAAGCCAACTTTAAGGCCCTAAAATGATGCCTAAACATTGTGGACATGAAACATGCTCGAAAATATGTCGGATGTCAGTTCGTTTGGTCGTACGAACGCGATGTTCGCTTAATTACGACGGAATGCGCACAAGCGCGTAAAACGATCCAAATGACGCAACGAATGAATTTCTCTTATGCCAAACACTAAAATAAAATATTTTAGTGCTTACATAAATTTTTGGATGTCCAGATGTATTCAGAACGTAAGTTATGCGCGAAAGTGCAAACTTGTGCACTTTTTGACACTTTTAGTCCCTGAATGACCCAAAAGTTTATTTTAGCATACCGAACCCCTCAAAGCCTATTTCTAAGCTATGTAAAGGATATTTATGGTATGTTTAACTTATGGTCATGTTCCGGAATGTTAGTTACAGTTCAAATTGGCATACTTTCGCAGTTTGTCAAGTTTAGTCCCTGTAGACGAATAAATTTGTTTTTGCCATACCAATGCCTTCAAAACTTATTTCTAAGTTATGTAAAGGTTATTTAAGGTATGTTAAGTATATGTTGATGTTCCGGAGTATTTTTCGTATTAAACTGATTACGATTACGCATCAGTTTGCGTAAAACTCTCCAGAAAGCGACGTAGAGTTTGAAATTACATAAAAGTCAAAACATGAAAAATGTAAAACACAACCAAACAAACATTGGGATCAAATAACATTGTTTTATTGATAATAGAACTGTTCACAATGATTACAAGCACGGATGTTACAGTCTCCCCTACTTGGGGAAATTTCGTCCCGAAATTTATTTAGAGGAAACTCGTGGGAAAAGATGCGGATATTTGGCCTTCATTTGATCTTCGCGTTCCCAAGTAAACTCGGGTCCTCGTTTAGCTTCCCAGCGAACTTTGACCAAAGGAATGCGCTTGCGTTTGAGCCACTTAACTTCACGTTCCATGATTTCCACTGGCTTCTCAACAAATTTCAGTGTTTTGCCAACACGAATTTCGTCAAGCGGTATGTGGAGGTTCTCATTAGCTAAACACCTCTTGAGATTGGACACGTGAAAAGTTGGATGAACATTTCCAAGTTCAGGAGGTAACTCAAGTCTGTAGGCTACCTTTCCGATTCTTTCGACGATCTTGAATGGTCCAACGTATCTTGGTGCAAGTTTTCCTTTCTTTCCAAATCTGATCACACCTTTCCAAGGTGAGACCTTAAGTAATACTCGATCACCGACTTGAAATTCCAAGGGCTTGCGTTTTGGATCCGCGTAACTCTTTTGACGGCTTCTAGCTGTCTGAAGGTTATCACGAACTTTCTTTATCTTGTCAGTTGTCTCTAAAATGAGAGCAGGTCCTGTAAGTTGAGCCTCGCCGATCTCATTCCAGCAGACTGGTGAACGACATTTTCGACCATAGAGAGCCTCGAAAGGAGCCATTTTGATGCTGGTGTGATAACTGTTGTTGTAGGAGAATTCAATCAACTTAAGATGTGAATTCCAACTACCACCAAAATCGATCACACAAGCTCTAAGCATATCCTCCAGAGTCTGGATTGTTCTTTCAGATTGACCATCCGTTTGCGGATGATAAGCCGTGCTCAGATTAAGTTGGGTCCCCATGGCAGATTGCATGGTTCTCCAAAAATGAGACGTGAAACGAGCATCTCTGTCAGAAATGTTCAAAGGAACACCATGTCGAGCCACAATTTCATCCACATAGATTTTTGCAAGTCTGTCAGCAGAAAAATCCTCGCCGATTGGCAAGAAATGCGCTGATTTAGTAAGACGATCAACAACTACCCAGATGGCATCATGACCTTTCTTTGTGCGTGGAAGTTTGGTGATGAGATCCATAGTAATGTTTTTCCATTTCCAAACCGGGATCTCTGGTTGTTCCAATAAACCAGAAGGACGCTGATGTTCAGCCTTAACCTTAAGACAAGTAAGGCATTTTGATACGTATAAGGCAATGTCTTTCTTCATACCAGGCCACCAATAGTGAATACGAAGATCCTTATACATCTTATCTGAGCCCGGATGAATAGAATAACGCGACTTATGGGCTTCATCCATAAGCAAGGTACGAAGATCATCCTGGCTTGGGAGCCACAAACGGTCCATGAAGTAATATGATCCATTGTCCTTCAGTTCCAAAGCAGGCGTTATGTGATTGGGAAATTCCTTATCCATTAAACCTTGTGAAACACAAGATTGTTGAGCCTGAGAAATGCGTGCTTGGATATCGGATCGAGCTTGAATAACAGATTGAACACGTACACAATGAAGCTTAGTACATTCCTTACGACTCAATGCATCAGCTACGACATTCACCTTACCAGGATGGTAGCGAATTTCGCAGTCATAGTCGTTTAAAAGCTCAACCCAACGTCGTTGCCTCATGTTGAGTTCTTTCTGGTTGAAGATATGCTGAAGACTTTTGTGGTCCGTGAAAACCACACATTTTGTACCGTACAAATAGTGTCTCCAGATCTTTAGAGCGAAAACAACTGCACCCAACTCAAGATCATGAGTGGTGTAGTTCTTCTCATGTATCTTCAACTGCCTCGATGCGTATGCTATGACTTTGTTCCTTTGCATAAGAACACAACCAAGACCCAATTTAGATGCATCGCAATAAACGACGAAATCATCATTGCCCTCAGGCAAAGTTAGAACAGGCGCGTCGCAAAGCTTCCGCTTCAAGTGTTGAAAAGCTTCCTCTTGTTTGTACCCCCAATCAAAGGGTTTGTTCTTCTGAGTTAGAGCAGTTAGAGGAACTGCGATCTTTGAGAAGTTCTCGATGAAGCGGCGGTAATAACTCGCTAGACCAAGAAAAGAACGAACCTCAGTAGGAGTAGTAGGCGTATCCCAATCCTTAATCGCACTGATCTTGGAGGGATCTACATGAATACCTTGTTTGTTGATGATATGTCCTAAGAATTGAACTTCTTTAAGCCAGAATTCACACTTGGAGAATTTGGCGAAAAGTTGCTCTTTCTTTAGGAGTTCCATAGTAAGACGAAGATGTTGCTCGTGATCAGCTCGCATCTTGGAGTAAATCAAGATGTCGTCAATAAAAACAATGACGAACTGATCCAAATAAGGTTTGCAGACCCTGTTCATTAAGTCCATGAAAACAGCAGGAGCATTAGTCAAACCGAATGGCATGACCGTGAACTCATAATGCCCATAACGAGTACGGAACGCTGTCTTGGGGATATCTTCTTCATGCACCCAAAGTTGATGATATCCGGAACGTAGATCAATCTTCGAAAAATAAGAAGCGCCTTGTAACTGATCAAAGAGATCATCGATGCGAGGTAGGGGATATCGATTCTTGATGGTAAGCTTGTTAAGCTCACGATAATCGATACACATCCTAAAGGATCCATCCTTCTTCTTGACAAAAAGAACGGGAGCACCCCAGGGTGAAAAGCTAGGACGGATAAAACCTTTGTCAGAGAGTTCCTGAAGCTGCTTAGACAACTCTTGTATCTCAGATGGCGCAAGACGATATGGAGCTCTGGCAATGGGATTTGCACCAGGTACGAGATCGATGCGGAACTCTACTTGGCGTGCTGAGGGTAGACCAGGTAAATCTTCAGGGAAAACTTCAGAATAATCCCGAATGACAGGAATATCTGAAATAGACTTACCCTTGCCTTTATCTTCTGTAACATGTGCTAAGAAAGCCACATAGTTCTTCCGCAGATACTTCCGAGCTTTAAAACAAGACATGAGCTTGAGACCACCGGCAGGTTTCTCACCTTGAACCTGTAGGATCTCGCCTGTCGAAAGCAGCACACGAACAATCTTCTCAGAACAAACTATCTCAGCGTGATGCTTGGATAACCAATCCATTCCCACAATAACGTCGAAGCTTCCAAGTTGCATAGGCGTGAGGTCAATAGGAAAAAGATGGTCGTTAAGGTTCAACTGGCAGTTGTGAAGAACAGAATCAAGAACAATGGGTTCACCACTAGCAACTTCTACTGTCAAAGGTTTACCTAGTTTTGTTCTAGACACGCGAAGTAATGGCTCAAAAGACCATGACACAAAACTCTTGTCGGCACCCGAATAAAAAAGAACTGATGCAGGCTGATTATTAATAAAGAACGTACCGTTCACCACATTATCGTCCGCCTGCGCCTCTTGGGCATTCAAGTTAAAAGCTCGCCCTCGAGCCTGAGCCTGATTTTGGTTCTGATTCTGATTTTGGTTGGCTAGCCTTGGGCACCAGTTCCTGTAGTGGGTTAGATCCCCACAATTGTAGCACGAACCAGGAGGAAAATGAGGTCGTGCAGCTTGACCTTGTTGCTGAGCAAGAGGCTGAGCAACTTGTTGGGCTTGGTTCTGAACTGCCTGGTTCTGGTTAACAGGAATGCGGCAGGTGGCAGCAAGATGACCAGGCCTTCCGCAGTTGGTGCACTGACGACACTGGAGGTGTGGTTGATGATGGCCGTTACACCTGTTGCACAAAGGTGCATTGCCAAGATAAGGCTTCTTGGCTAGTGGTTGCGCATGCTGATTTGGTGCAGCTTAAGCCTGTGCAGTAACAGCATAGTTTTGGGAAGCCTTCCGCTTCCTAGACCCTCCAGAATTCTTTCCCTTCTTGTTTTGACCTTTCTTGCTATCGTCCTTATCAGACACCTGCTTCTTACCCTTGTCACCCTTTTTGTGCAGCTTCCCCTTTCGAATCTGCGACTCAGTCAATGTCGCTGATAACTCGATCGCCTGACGGAGTGTGGTAGGGTTGCTACCAGTAATGATGTCTTGTACTGAGTCAGGTAGGCCGTCGATGTATCTTTCGATAGCCTTGTCGAGTGGGGTAACCATAGTTGGGCAAAGCAGACTCAACTCTTCAAACCTATCAGTATAAGCCCTGTGCTCGCCACTATCTTGTTTCAAGTCCTCAAACTCTTTCTCCAACACTCGCTGTTCATGACGAGGACAGAATTCCCTCATCATAAGGGCCCTAAGTTCAGCCCAAGTTTGCGCTAGAGCAACTTCTGCACCCTGATCTCTCATAACCCCGTTCCACCATGTGAGAGCCCTCTTCTGAAACACGCTCGAAGAAAACTCGACCTTGCGATTATCCGGACACTGCACGTGGCGGAAAGTATTCTCAATGCTCTCGAACCATTGAAGAAGCCCAGTCGCGCCTTCAGAACCACTAAACTTGAGTGGTTTAGCCGAGTTAAAATCCTTGTATTTGCATGGAGCATTGTGGTTGTTGTTGGCTTGTTGCCATTGAGCAAAGAGATTTGGGAATTGAGCAGCCATCTGCTGCGCAATGATTTCTGCCAGTTCGGCAGTCGCTATTTGGTTTTCGCGTCAAGGAGGCATTCTAAAAGAGGGAAAACATGAAAGGAAACGAGTGAGATGATTGGATGAAAAGAATGAGATGAAACAAAATTAACAAAAGCAAAGATGGTGGTCATTTGTCCGCATTACCAAGCAAACAAACGACGCACAGTGACTTATCAAAGTAAATGGATCAAAAATAATGTATCACGAAGACATGCTCGCCTATAAGTGAACACTCATCCCAAGAATTCCCAGGTAAGCACAACTGGTCTCGCGTCTGATGAGATGTATACGAAGTGCTTGCCTAGACAGAAAACCCAGAATACAGGCATTCACTCTTCCAGTTTGCACGTGTTCACATTATTTAAAACCCAAAACGTTGACGAGATTTTGAAAATTTGAAGGAACAAGGCCAAAAATTTTAGTTAAACTGGAAGGGTTCAAAACCTTACAAAAGAGGGTTCAAAAACCTTGTAATAAATCATTCAAAAACAGAAGATTGTTTTTTTTTTTTTTTTTTTTTTTTTTTTTTTTTTTTTTTTTCAAAAATCGTTTCGAAAAATTTGGTTTCTTGTTTTGATAATCACCTAAGGATAGGTGATGTACATGTTTTAAGATCTAAACACAAGATAACTTGAGTTAGGGTCCTAGAAAGGTTATAGTCTAGGTCAAAGCATTACTAATAACCTAATTCCCTATAACCATTGGCTCTGATACCAACTCTTCTGTCACACCCCGACCACGTATAACATACAAGACGTGGCGGAAAACGTCGGGGAGTGTTGTAACAGAATTAATTGTTTCATAACCATGGCATACAAAGTTGTATTTATTTATCAACACAAGAGTTTCATTGTTTTAAACATGAATCAAAGAGTTTTTAACATAATTAAACATAGTCTATCTTCATTTTAAATCTCTAAGGCACAGGTCCGCCCTAGTGTCATGATCGTCATCCTACGGAAAAACTCCTGAAAACACATGTGAAAATAGGTACGTCAGCATAAAAATGCCTGTGAGATACATAGGTTTGTGAAAATAGGATTCATGACTTAAGTTTAAGAAATTGTTTAATAAAGTCTAGTCATGAACCTTGTGATTTGATTTGTTTTGTAAATCGTTTGAAAAACAATAAGTTCAGATGATATGTATAAATACGAGAATAATGCATGGTTAATTGAATAACCATGTAAAATGAATTTGTATAAGATAAGTTGTTTGTAAACAATGTCTTGTGAAAATTGTATTACTTGTGTAAAATGTATAAGTCCAAATTGAAATGATTTAAATAACGCTACAATATGTAATACCATACAAACACTTATATATAGGAAGTACTAGCGGCGTATCCACCATGCTTGTATCATATTACACATGCCTCGTTACTTAAATCACTTAAACAAACCACCAATGTATAAAGTCTATGTTTAAACCAATAGTCAAAAGTCCTTGTATAAGCCATGTCAAATGTTTATAAGTCCAAACGTAGTCAAGTAATGTGTAACAAATGTTATGTATTATAAGTAAAGTATTGTCACATAATCCAAATGTAGAAATGCACAAAACAAAGTAAATTGAATATATCAAAAAGTTATGTTTCGCAAAGTAATACATGTTACATTGATACAAACATTTATGTGGTAAGTTAACGCATACATTCAAGCCTTGAGAGAGTCGGATAACCCTTTCAGTCAAGGTTATCAAAAGAAATGTTTTCGGATTCAGTCATTCCTTACATCCAAACAAACCCGGGATGTCAGGAATGGGATTTGTCAAGTCCTATGGTACCAGTACTTACTACCGAGCGGCGTAGCTAATGCTAATGAACGTATAATAGTCCCGTTTGTGCAAACCAAATGTCATAGCAAAAGTGAACATGTTATATGAAAACAATGTACTAAGTATGCTAAGTTAACATACAAAGCAGAAAAGTCATGTAAATCAATGTGCTAGCATGCTATCAGTTAACATACATAGTAGAAATGTAATGTAAAACAATGTACTAAGTATGCACACAATGGACATACGTGGCATGAAATGTAATGAAATCATGTACTATAATGTACTAACGAACATAGCATGTATGTGATGTGAAAACAGGAAAGCACGAAAGTAACGAGTAGGCACATGTGTTCCACCCCAAAACGTTTGGAAAAACAGTAAAATAGGGGTTCTATGTACTCACTTGAGATTGCTCAGAAGTCCAAAGATAACCACCAAGCAATGCTAGAGATCACGGAATCAAACGACACCTAATATAGGTAACTATGTTAATAAACCGGACCTTTATCGGAGGATCGGATAGAATGAGGGTTCGTAAACCAAACGAGTATGGAGACTCGTGTAACATGGTTTAACAAAGCCCACATACTAAAATGAAACTTAACCTAAGTGTTTGTGACCCATTACGACCCGTTTAGGTAGCTTATGCTACTTTAACGCGTCGTTCGCGTGAACCGCGTTCGGAACGCCTAACTAGTCCTATGACAAGTAAAATATATCTTAACATGTCTAATATGGTTGTCAAATCAGTTTAGATGTCAAAAGTTATGTTACATATGTTTAAAACGAATTTTGGCATCAAAGGGGTATTTTGGTAATTTACCTAAGGCATATAAACTACCTATCATACAACTACTTAAACGAAGCGACCATAAGGTATAATCTCGGAAGGTTATTCCCTATATACTATGGTCACCTAATGTGCTTGGTCGGATCCTAATGATCGACCAAACGGGTCAGGTTAGAAAGTATAAGCGATTGTTTAGATCGCTTACCTGACGACCCTATATAAGCACTAAACTAAAAGTGACAAGCTAAGCATGTTAAAACATGCTTAACTAAGTTTAGAAAATAGGTTTGGTATCACAACAAACGGTTGTGATACCTAAGAGTAGTTTGGTTACAAAATACGCAAGAATACGTATTCTGACCGAAACTACGGCTCGTCACTGAGACTAGATAACGTGGTAATCAGTAGGTATAGTCACTAGGGACTATAACCATCGTGATCACGCTCACGTTATGAAGTTCAAACGAACTTCGCATCTACCATAAACTGGTCAATGCAGAAAGTCAAACAAAGTTTGACTTTCGGACTCGAAAAGCAATAAAAGAACGAAAGAATACTTACGAAGGGTCCCCGAATGCTAATCTAGATCCAAATAACTCAGGTATGAAACAATGGTTCCAACTTAGAGTCTTTTAGATCAGATTCTAGTGAGTTTGAAGTAATGGGGGGGGGGGGTTATTTATAGTTTTCGGGTAACCGTTAAGATCGTTTCATGGAAACCGTGCTCGAATCCTACCCGTACATGTGTTGGAAAGTTATGGTGCTAAAAAAAAAGGCTTTTAATCAGCTGAAAGGTCAAGTGTGAGCATGTGGTTGAGGATTAAACAGCTGGAATCAGCTGACTGTTCGATCTTATCTGATCTGGGAGGTGTATGTGGCCCGCTTCAGGATCAGACAAACCTCAGGCGGGCCGCCTGGGGCTTCTGATCAGAAAATAAGTTTCATAAATGGCAGTTTCAGTCCCTGTTGTGTTTTCAGCCCATTTCCGGCACTTCTAAGGCCCGTCAAGCCAACTTTAAGGCCCTAAAATGATGCCTAAACATTGTGGACACGAAACATGCTCGAAAATATGTCGGATGTCAGTTTGTTTGGTCGTACGAACGCGATGTTCGCTTAATTACGACGGAATGCGCACAAGCGCGTAAAACGATCCAAATGACGCAACGAATGAATTTCTCTTATGCCAAACACTAAAATAAAATATTTTAGTGCTTACATAAATTTTTGGATGTCCAGATGTATTCAGAACGTAAGTTATGCGCGAAAGTGCTAACTTGTGCACTTTTTGACACTTTTAGTCCCTGAATGACCCAAAAGTTTATTTTAGCATACCGAACCCCTCAAAGCCTATTTCTAAGCTATGTAAAGGATATTTATGGTATGTTTAACTTATGGTCATGTTCTGGAATGTTAGGTACAATTCAAATTGGCATACTTTCGCAGTTTGTCAAGTTTAGTCCCTGTAGACGAATAAATTTGTTTTTGCCATACCAATGCCTTCAAAACTTATTTCTAAGTTATGTAAAGGTTATTTAAGGTATGTTAAGTATATGTTGATGTTCCGGAGTATTTGTCGTATTAAACTGATTACGTTTACGCATCAGTTTGCGTAAAACTCTCCAGAAAGCGACGTAGAGTTTGAAATTACATAAAAGTCAAAACATGAAAAATGTAAAACACAACCAAACAAACATTGGGATCAAATAACATTGTTTTATTGATAATAGAACTGTTCACAATGATTACAAGCACGGATGTTACAACAACCAAAAATACCTAAAAATAGCTAAAAAAACACACAATTTTTAAAAAAAATATTTTTTATAAAAAAATCGCTACTTTTAGTAGCAAAAAAAAAAAAAAAATTAAAACATTTTTTTTGCCACTAAAAGTAGCGATTTTAATGTAAAGAATATTAATTTTGTTTTTGTGTTTTTTTAATTTTTTTAGGTTTTTTGGGGGTTTAGTTTTTAGCATTTTAGCTTGGGGGGGGGGGTTTAGGTTTTTGGGGGGTGGGGACTTGGGTTTTTTTTTTGAGGGGGGGTTAGGTTTTTTTTTTTTTTTTTTTTTTGGGGGGGGGGTTTAGTTTTTTGCATTTAGCTTGGGGGGGGGGGGTTTAGGTTTTTTGGGGGGCGGGGGTGTGGGGGTTAGGTTTTTTAGGTTGTGTTCACATTGGTTCGTGCGGTTCTCTCAATAAGGGTGGTTCTCGCATGAGCCTTAAGCTATATACATATATGGCTCATGCGAGAACCACCCTTATTGAGAGAACCGCGAGAACCAATGTGAACACAAAAAATCCAAAAAACACACAAAACTTTTTTTTTAAATATTTTTCTAATAAAAATTGCTATATTTCGTTACCAAAAAAAAAATTTCAAATAACAGTTATGGATGCACATGTGCATATGTATCATTTATTGGACAAATTCTGTAATATATTACTAGTAGTAGAAAAATGCACTTTCATTTACATTACAATTCGCAATACACTAATTTTTACATTACACATATTAAGAATGCACATGTGCATCATTATGTATAACCATCATATAACGTGTTTGGGTACAAAAAGTTTGTGATTTTAAATGATGAAGTAGGCCCATATACATGTGTAGGATCGTTTTCTGACCCGAACGAGTCAATCAGAAGAGTTTTTCCCGATACGAAAGGCGGAAACAGACGTATCGAAGTCAATTCAGCTAGATATACACTTTAAACTGTCGTATGATTGATTTGATAACAAATTACAGCGAGACGACACTTCGGCAGCACTTCGTGGCTCAAACCGGAACTATTACAACTAATTTCGTATGAAGGGTATATATAGGCAATTGATTCCGCTTGAAACAGCCTCAAGCAAGATTACATTTCAAGCGGAATTACATCCTTCAAGCGAAATTACATATATCTCGAAATACGTGCCCTGATCTAACATTCTATGTACAAGACTCGATACAAGACGAAGTCGACAGACGTATGCACTAACAGACTCCCCCTCGAATGTTGAGGAGTCTTCAGTGTCGAGTCTTCGCATCTTCAGTCTTTATCAGTCTTCTCGACTTCTCTGAAGTATCTTACACTGTAAAGTATCCTCAATCTCTCTCTTATCTTGATCAACTTATCTCCCCCTCGAATGTTGATCTTCCTAATTCTCTTGATCAGATCTCTTGATTCCTTAAGTTCATCAGCATCATCAGCTTGCATGAACTTTAGGTCCAGGATCAAATATGGCTCTTACAGATGATCAAGATCGTAACCTGGCTCACATCCTGCTTAGGATCGAAACCTGGCTAACCTGTGATGTGCGTGAGTGTTATTAGTTTTTAATGTATTTATTAAGCCCTTTTCAACACTTTTTAGCCAAGTTTTAAATTTATAAAACACGATATTTACTAACACTAAACACACATATGGGCAAGTGCACCCATCGTGAGCGTAGTATAGTGTTGGTAAGATACCGAGGTCGTCCAAGGACACAAGAGCTTTTAGTACCGGTTTATCCTCAACGTCTAATCAAATCAAAAAGTTTAGAAAAATGTTTTAAACTAAGAAAAATAAAAACTAACTAAAATGCTGAAAAAATAAAAATAAAAACAGATAGACAAGATGAATCACTTGGTTCCGACTCGTGTATAGTGTAACCTTTGATTATTTCCGCACTTTTGCACTTATTTAAGAGATTATCTTAGTTATTGTAGTAGGCCCCTCTTTTGAAGGTGACGTTACCCTCAACCCAGTAGTTTGAGTCAGCAAGGATACAATCCTAAATGGTCGGATTATTGAAAGATAATGAATTAAGTTATTAATGCAAATTATGGTAGGCCCCTCTTTTGGAGGTGACGTTACCCTCGACTAAGTAGTCTGAGTCAGCAAGGATACAGTCCTAAGTAGCCGGGTTATAGTATTAATAGTAGTTAACTTATGAGGGGATCAAAGAGTTTGGACCCCCGCCATCCAATACCGTTAAGTATTGAAGGAGGTCCTACTAAATTTGACCCAGGTCCCTTGCAGGATCTCTAAACGCTGAACAACGGTAAGACTCTTACCAAACCGTTCCCTTAACCTCCGACTAGGTAGCCAACATACCTCCATATAGACCGTGGAGATATGAATGGTGAAAATATTTTATTTTATATAGACAGTAAAATAATGCCAAGACATCACGGACAAACGATAAGGAAGAATCACCTTCAACGTAAGAAACTAGTTATTAAAGTCATTAATACAAAACCAATTAAAAAGTGCGAAAAGATTAAAAATAAAAAGTATTACACTAGACACTTGTCTTCACCAAGTGATGTAAGAGACTTAGGCAAACATGGCCTTGATTGTCAAGAACTCTTACTATCAATCTTGGATCCCGAGACGACTCACACACTCTATGATGGACAATGGATGATGGTGGTGGATGATGGTCTTATGGTGGTGGTGGGTGGTGGGTGAAGTGTGAGAGAGGTGGTGTGCCAAGGGATGGTTTGAGCTCAAGCCAAGCACTCCTATTTATAGGCTGAACAGAAGCTCGGGCACGGCCCCGTGTCCACATCCTTCTCTTTCTTCATTTATTGCAGCTTGTCTTTATTAGTTGACCACGCCCCCGTGTCCGCTGAGCACGACCCCGTGTGCAGAAGCATATCTGTACTATGAAGATTTGCCTAGATTCTGCGAATCTTATAGTTGACCACGGCCCCGTGCCCGCTGAGCACGGCCCCGTGGTGGGCAATGGAAGATTCTACCACTTTGTCTTTTCTGCTGACACTTGGGCACGCCCCCGTGCTGGCTGAGCACGGGGCGTGTTCAGTCTTCTGTCTTCTTGTTTTGCTTGGGAAGATGCTGTTGTGGGGTCGGGCATGTCACGTTTGTTCCTTTTCTTGTATTTATGTTAGATTTTGCTGTCTTTTTGCTACTTTTGTTAATTTGAGCTCATTTAATCCTGAAAATACAAAAGGAAGACAAAAGCACACTTTTTCCAACATTAGTACTAAAAAAGGGTTAGTTTTATGCCACCATTGATGTAATTTATATGTTGCATTTTGCACACATCAAATACCCCCACACTTGAATCTTTGCTTGTCCTCAAGCAAAACTCTTTATAATGTGGCTTTACACTCCCAAATGGAATGGGTAGAAAAGAAGGTTTTTGGGCTTGTCATAGAGTGTCGGGATTTCCAAGATTCTTTATTTAGTTTTATTTTTATTTATTTACAATCCTATTCGTCATGATTTATTTAAAACTTTTCATAAGATAAATTACTTATTAGGGCATAACATGCCTCTTTTAAAATTCTACTTATATACAAGTTCAGATACCTCACGGGGGATCACTCAACACTCGGCCGAAGATGTATTTTAGTGATTCACTCGAGAGCGGCATGGAACTTACTTCTACCATAGGCTTGCCAAGCAATCAATCCTCCTCCTTTTTAACTATATACCTTTGTAAATATCAAGAGGACTTTTTGGGTGAAGGGTTAGGCTTGGGTTAAACGTAGGTGGTTGGGTTAGTGGTTAGTAGAAAAGGGCGAAAAAGCGTAAAAAGCATCGGTTTTCATAAGACTTTCTATTTTTTAACTTTTTATTTTGATGAAGCCATTATTCCAAACAAAGTTATTTTTGATGAACTTGCTTGTTTATTTCTTTTGCTTCATCATCAACACATATTTTTTTTTTTTAAAGTCATACGGAAAACCGAACTTGTTACTAAAACAAAGGGTTAAAAATAAAAAGGTTTTGGTGGGTGAAAGGGTTTTTGGTTTGGGTTAAGAAATGAAAAGGTTTAGGCTCAAAGGGGTTAACTAGGGGGATTTTGGGTAGGTGGTAAAAAAAAGAAAAGAAAAATAATGGCGTAGAAATAAAAAATGGTTAGTCCTAATGCCTCTATCATATACTTACTCGGGTTTAAGTTGGTAAGGCTCAAAACTCACTTTTGTGGGAATGGGTTTTTATGTGATCAAGTATACATAATTAAATTTTAACTAAGCTTGTCATGCCTTTTCATAATTTTCTTATGTTGGTTCTTTTTATCACGACGCTGTCGGTTGTAAATTCGTAAAAATATAACTTTTTTTAGAATTTTGAAATTCCCAACTTAAACCTAGACAAGTAAAAAAAATGAAAATTTTTGAAAAAATTTGGGGTGATAAGCGGTTCCAATAGAGTTTTGTGTAAGGCTTGTTATTAGGACTTGCAAGATTCAAGGTTTTAGCATCCCCCCACACTTAAATTACACATTGTCCTCAATGTGTCCCAAAAATAAGTTTTTAGGTTGATTGAATGTGTAAAAGGTGTGAATTAAGTAAAAATTTGTGTTACTGGGCGCTGAACACGGCCCCGTTTTATCCGGGCATGGCCCCGTGTTCAAGTGCCAGTAAGAAAAATTAAACAAAAGAAACAGAAGTCTGGACACGGGGGCGTGTTGGGTGGACACGGCCCGTGTCCAGTTACCTGAACTGGGTCTTTTCTGCAGACTGTGCAGCACGGGGCCGTGTTGGGTGGACACAGCCCGTGCCGAACTTACTGTTAACGAAGAAAATCGTCGGACGGTTCTGTTTTCCTGCATGGGGTGCTGGTCCAAGTTTTCCCTTGTTTCCTTTGCCATCCCGAGTGTGTTTTATTCCTGAAAATTAAAACTAAACTAGAAAACATAAAAACTAATCTAAATTAAACTAAGGATAGTTCCGCGGAATGCCTCCGTGGTGCGCCACGTTTATAAGGGTCCTTGGCTAGACCCGAAGCCTGGTCATATGTTACTTAAGTGGGATGTTTCGCATCCCATGTTACACCGTCAGAGAGCGTCATCCAAGCTTGAGTCTATGACCTTCATGTAGTCGACCGGGTCTTCGTCTTCTACTCTCTTTCCCACTCCATACTTCACTTCCTCGTCCCCAAACTTCAATGTTAGTGTTCCGTTATTCATATCAACCACTGCTTGGGTGGTGGCTAGAAATGGCCTCCCGAGGATGAGAGGAACATCGGCGTCTTCTTCCATGTCTAGGATGACAAAGTCGGTTGGGAAAACGAAATTGTCAACTTTGACCAATAGATTTTCAGCGACACCTTGTGGAAATTTGACGGATCTGTCGGTGAGTTGTATGCTCATCTTTGTAGGGCTCGTTGTTCCTAGGCCGAGTTGTTTGAACATTGATGTGGGCATGAGGTTAATGCTAGCCCCAAGATCGGCTAATGAATTACGAACGGGGGATTCCCCAATCGAGCAAGGAGTCGTGAAGCTTCCGGGATCAATTTTCTTTTATGGGAGTTTGTTGAGTACTAAGGCGGAACATTCTTCGCCTAAGTTAACTAATTGCAATGATTCAATTTTCCTTTTATGAGTGAGGAAGTCCCTCATAAATTTTGCATATTTAGGCATTTGGGTAAGGACTTCAATAAAAGGAATATTAACATGCAATTGTTTTAGTAAAGTTTCGAACTTTGCGAATTGCTCTTCGGTCTTTTGACAATTTAACCGACCGGGGTATGGAACCGGAGGAGTCTTGGTGGGCTCTTGAATTGGTGGAGAAGCCTTTTCTGGTTGGGGTGCGGGTGAAGTCGTGGGTTGGCTTCTTTCAACTGTCGGTAATGGAGCCTCCTCGGGACCCACGGTTCGGTTTCTCAGCGTGATGAGATGTACTTGCGCTTTTGGGTTGGTTTCGGTATTGCTCGGTAACGCGCCTTGTGGTCTCTCGGAGAAATTTTGGGCTACTTGATTTAATTGTTTTTCAATGTTTTGAATGCTAGCTTGTTGATTTCTAAAATTCGATTCCAATTGCTGAAATCGATCCGAGTTTTTCTTTTCGGTGTCGGAGATGAGGCGAGATACAGTATCTTCAAGCCTTTCTCGTCCACCTTGTTGTTGAGAAAAGTTTTGGGGTTGTTGAAAGTTAGTTCGTTGGTTTTGTTGGTTACTACTATTGCCGGGATCTCTCCAACCAAGGTTTGGGTGGTTACGCCATCCTTGGTTGTAGGTACCCGTTGGAGGACCCGACGGCCTAGGTCTATTATCAATGTAGTTTACCGTTTCCGTTTGTTCATCTAATTCTTTCATACAACTCCAATTTTCATGTGGCCCACCACACCCTTCACAAGCCATAACCGGGACCGTTTTTGTCATTTCCAATTTTTTTATTTTTGAAGAAAGGGCTTCGATTTGGGCTTGTAAAGAAGTGCTTTCATCAACCTTATGGGCGCCCGGGGCAATAGATTTATTGCCTCGGGGAGTGTGCCATTGAAAATTGGTTTGAGCAATTTCCTCAATTTGATTATATATTTCATTTGGGCGACGATTACCTAAAAGTCCCCCGGAGCTAGAATCAAGTGTTTGTCTTGTGTGTGGCAACAACCCATTGTAGAAAAGTGGATACTTGTTGCCATACTGCAAGGCCGTGTTGATGACACTTTCTTAGTAGCTCCTTGAACCTTTCCCAAGTTTCATATAAGGATTCCCCTTCCTCTTGTGAATATGTATTAATTTCAGTCATTAATTTAGCCGTTTTAGCAGGAGGGAAATACTTATATAGAAACTTTTGGGCTAGTTCATCCCAGATGTTTACCGAGCCAACTGGGAGGGTGTTAAGCCAAGCCTTAGCTCGGTCTTTTAGTGAAAATGGAAACATCCGAAGGCGAATGGCGTCGTTTGATGCTCCATTGATCCGAAAGGTATCACATATTTCTAAGAAATTAGTAATATGTAGATGGGGATCCTCGTCCGCAAGCCCATGGAAAGTTGCAGAGTTTTGAAGCATTTGTATCAAATGCGGCCGAAGTTCGAAGTTATTGGCTTCAACATTCGGTGCATTGATAGCGGCGCCGAGATTACCTACAGTGGGTCGTAGGTAATCCATAAGGGTACGTTGGTCCGCCATTGGAAGTGGGTCCCCCAAAACTTTCTCTTGGTTTTTAGGTTTAAGTCTTTTTCTGAGAAAGCGTTCGGGTTTTTCTAGAGGTTCTTTTATGTTTCTACTAGAACTGGAGCTCATGCACTAGGTAGGAAGTTCAAATGTGGCGCTTGGGTTCCAAGTCCTGCAACAAAAACAGAAAAGAACGTTGGTCAGAAGGTTCACCACGGCCCCGTGTTCAGTGAACACGGCCCGTGGTCGGAGGTACAGTGATTGTTTTCCGGATCCCTGTTACTGGAGTTGGGCACGGCCCCGTGTTGCACCGACACGGCCCCATGTTCAGCTCTCTGTAACTCGGAAAATAAAAACTGCCAGTAACAAGGATGGACACGGCCCGTGTCCGACCAGGCACGGCCCGTGCTGAGCTCTGCAGAAGCTGAAAAATTAAGAAAAATCCTAAAAAAAATAAAATAGAAAAATAAGAAAAACGATTAGGCCGCTGATTCCTAACTTTCTTAAAATCCTTGTGTCCCCGGCAACGGCGCCAAAAACTTGATGTGCGTGAGTGTTATTAGTTTTTAATGTATTTATTAAGCCCTTTTCAACACTTTTTATCCAAGTTTTAAATTTATAAAACACGATATTTACTAACACTAAACACACATATGGGCAAGTGCACCCATCGTGAGCGTAGTATAGTGTTGGTAAGATACCGAGGTCGTCCAAGGACACAAGAGCTTTTAGTACCGGTTTATCCTCAACGTCTAATCAAATCAAAAAGTTTAGAAAAATGTTTTAAACTAAGAAAAATAAAAACTAACTAAAATGCTCAAAAAATAAAAATAAAAACAAATAGACAAGATGAATCACTTGGTTCCGACTCGTGTATAGTGTAACCTTTGATTATTTCCGCACTTTTGCACTTATTTAAGAGATTATCTTAGTTATTGTAGTAGGCCCCTCTTTTGAAGGTGACGTTACCCTCAACCCAGTAGTTTGAGTCAGCAAGGATACAATCCTAAAGGGTCGGATTATTGAAAGATAATGAATTAAGTTATTAATGCAAATTATGGTAGGCCCCTCTTTTGGAGGTGACGTTACCCTCGACTAAGTAGTCTGAGTCAGCAAGGATACAGTCCTAAGTAGTCGGGTTATAGTATTAATAGTAGTCAACTTATGAGGGGATCAAAGAGTTTGGACCCCCGCCATCCAATACCGTTAAGTATTGAAGGAGGTCCTACTAAATTTGACCCAGGTCCCTTGCAGGATCTCTAAACGCTGAACAACGGCAAGACTCTTACCAAACCGTTCCCTTAACCCTCGACCAGGTAGCCAACATACCTCCATATATACCGTGCAGATATGAATGGTGAAAATCTTTTATTTTATATAGACAGTAAAATAATGTCAAGACACCACGGACAAACGATAAGGAGGAATCACCTTCAACATAAGAAACTAGTTATTAAAGTCATTAATACAAAACCGATTAAAAAGTGCGAAAAGATTAAAAATAAAAAGTATTACACTAGACACTTGTCTTCACCAAGTGATGTAAGAGACTTAGGCAAACATGGCCTTGATTGTCAAGAACCCTTACGATCAATCTTGGATCCCGAGATGACTCACACACTCTATGATGGACAATGGATGATGGTGGTGGATGATGGTGTTATGGTGGTGGGTGAAGTGTGAGAGAGGTGGAGTGCCAAGGGATGGTTTGAGCTCAAGCCAAGCGCTCCTATTTATAGGCTGAACAGAAGCTCGGGCATGGCCCCGTGTCCAGTGGGCACGACCCCGTGTCCACATCCTTCTCTTTCTTCATTTATTGTAGCTTGTCTTTATTAGTTGACCACGCCCCCGTGTCCGCTGAGCACGACCCCGTGTGCAGAAGCATCTCTGTACTATGAAGATTTGCCTAGATTCTGCGAATCTTATAGTTGACCACGGCCCCGTGCCCGCTAAGCACGGCCCCGTGGTGGGCAATAGAAGCTTCTACCACTTTGTCTTTTTTGCTGACACTTGGGCACGTCCCCGTGCTGGCTGAGCACGGGGCGTGTTCAGTCTTCTGTCTTCTTGTTTTGCTTGGGAATATGCTGTTGTGGGGTCGGGCATGTCACGTTTGTTCCTTTTCTTGTATTTATGTTAGATTTTGCTGTCTTTTTGCTTGTTTGAGCTTATTTAATCTTGAAAATACAAAAGGAAGACAAAAGCACACTTTTTCCAACATTAGTACTAAAAATGCCACCATTGATGTAATTTATATGTTGCATTTTGCACACATCAACCTGCACAATCTTAACCCAGAAATAAATTTCACAAATTTAACATTTTACAAATTTATTCTCTATTTATCACTTGTAAACACAAAACCAATCATCATTTACAAATTTTATACAGAATGATTTAACAATATCAATCTCTGATGAATCACTTGTATGAAAAATAATTTTCTTTCAAAATCTTTTCTTTTCAAACAAACTCAAACAATTTTTCCCAAACCATTTGTTCATCATGTTTAGCACTTGGAATTTTGAAAATCAGCTCTCCATCATTAGTTGTCGAAAATCTTTTTGCATTTTTCAAAATTTATGTTAAAACACACTTAAAATCTTTTTGGATTTTTGAATATAATGAAATACAGTAAAGAAATATTTACTGACAATATTTTTGTGAGCTTGTGAAAGAGGATCATATCAGTTTTTGAGACAAATCACCAACACCATTAAGCTTTAAACATTTTAAGATCTAAACGATTCACTTAGATTGTCAGTATACTGATCCATTTAAATTTTCACACAAAGTTCAACTGCTTCGAGATATGAGATTAATGTTTTAAGTACTTAAACTCATTCGTGTGTCCCACCTCAGAATATACTCTCGTATCCAGATCCCAATATTCAGTCTTACAGGTGAGTATACCACAGATGATATCTGTAAAGGGTTAAATGCGAGGGCCGTGAAAGCTCAGGTCAGAACTTCCGTTCAGCAGAGAGATGACGACTTCGACTTTTGGTGTGTTCCTTTTAGATAATCTTTTCTTCAACAGCACATGATTAACATTTTTCAATGTTTCATCAATTTTTGTACTGAGGGCGATGCTATATTTCAAGCAAGCATAAAGTATTATACGGGGACTAGGCCATTGCTTCCGCAAAATCAGAAGTCCCGGGATAATACCCCAGATATCACTGAGTATAAAGACCTAGTATCTCAGAAAGAGGGACCTTTCAAACGAAATTTCAGGGGTTACCCATATATCCGAGAGATGTTCCCCACGATATAAGTAAGTTTGAAATTTAGGTTTATATCTCGTCACAATCTACTAAATGTGTAAAAACCTACTGGCACATCATCAGTGAGACCGTTTATCACATTTTGACTTTCCAATTCTTTAGCCTGCTGTGATAGTCCACTGATGTACTATCATTTCCTCTTTTATACAACAAAACTCATTTTTGAATTTTTATCATGTTTTTGGCTTTTTCAAAATTTTCAAATGTTTTTGGATTTTCTGAAATTCTTACTCCCCCTAGAATGCAAAATCATTTAAAAGAAATTTGAAAACAAAACTGTACAAATAAAATGACAACTGAAATCAAATCACTTCAAATCGCCATCCACTTGGCATAAACAATCAGAACTCCCCTTTACAACAAACTATTTTCCCATTGTGATTTTGAAAACACTTAAGTTTGTTTTAATCAAATGGGTTTTTCCGGAAAATTAGTTTTGTTGATTTCATAAAACCACTTGTAGGTTAGGGGTTCATCACATTGTTTTTCAAAATACCACTTGTAAGTATAGACCAATCAAGTTCAACCTAATGATCTTGATTAACCTACTTATAATAACAAACCAATTACCACTTGGTAAGTCGAAATCACTTTCGTGAATTTCTCAAGAAAGATGCCGATTCCTACTCCCCAATTACCAACCTGGGAGTTCCGGTAAGTCCAGATTTTTACTGTTCATTATATGTTCCATCCCAGTCACAAACCTGGGACGAAACACTCTTACCTGGTTTCTTCAATTTTTTCTCATAAAACTCTTTAACCCCTTTTACCTTCCCATCAACCATTTTTCCAAAAATGTGTTTCACTTTGGAGTTAAAGGCTTTTTCAACATCAAATTCCTTCTTTTCTAAGAAAAATTGATTTGAAATCTCAATTTTACCAACTTTTTGTTTAAAATTCTCAGCCCTCAATGGTGGAAAATTGACGTCATCCATTGGAGGTACTGATGTTTCCAATTTCAACTCAACATGTGGCTCCTCTGATTTTGTGGAGTCAGATTCATTGCCAGAAGATAGCTCCTCTGATTTTGACGAATCAGAATCATTGCTAGAACTATCATCAGATTTCTTAACAACCCACTTTTGGTTGTCAAGATTTGCTCGTCTTTTGTAAAATCCTTTTGAACATTCACCAACCTCAAATTTTGAGTTTTTGAACACTATAAAAGGTTTGGTTGGTGGTTCATTTTCAACCATCTTTTCTTTCAGTTTAGAAACTCCCTGGTTTTTGTTGATTGCCTTTGGACAATTATGGGCAATATGACCAACTACATAGCATTGATAACAGGTTCGAGTCTCCTTTCTCTGAACAGTTTTCTTCTTCATTTCTTCTTGCTTCTTGGCAAGGAATTCTCTGTTAGATTGTTTCCAGAATGGGCTCTTCTGTTCCTCCTCAGCACTTGTTCCTGAAACAAATACAGTTTTTGGTTTATAAATTTTCTCATTTTTATGATTTTTCGGTGGAATAAATCCAAGTCCTTTTCTTTTGAAATTACCGTTATGGTTTGGTTTCTTTTGAAAACCTGAACCAGAACTGTAACCTTTTTTCTTGTTTAAACGTTGTTGAATTCTTGAGGTATATTTTTTAGGTTTTTCAGAAAGATTTACATCTTTTATTTCAGAAATATTAATTTCTGTTAGTTTGAAAACCTTTTTTATCATTTCAGGTTTAACACCTCTTATTGGAATTTCCTCATCAGAATATAATTTGTCGGAATCATTCAATGTATATACAACTTTGAATGTTTCGTCATTCAAATTAGATTTTGATAGAAGAAATTCTTTATTGTAAACTCTTTTACCCTGTTTGTCTGTTTTACTCGGAGTACTGGACTCAGACTTTGACTCTGACATAGACTCCGACTTTGACTCCTCCGTT
>JARYGA010001986.1:0-23696 GCA_030545235.1 Helianthus tuberosus
TAAAAATAAGAAGTCATACAAAGGCTATCAAACGGACTCCGATTGATCTCATTCAGGCGACATTGGAACCGTCTCATCGAACTCTACAATGTGATATTTTAGGTTTACACTTTTGAATTTATAAGATGTAGATTTTAGAATTTTTGTTTATTATCATTGTGTTTTTTATTTATCATTGTGTTTTTTCTATATTTGCGTCAATGTGTCTTTTTTTTCAACTCGTTGTGTCTTTTTTTCTTGACATTGTGTTATATGTTGCTCGACATTGTGTCATCTTGTGCAATCCATTATGTCCTTGTACACTTCTTAATTTTTTATGAGAATTTGTAAAATAAGTTAACCAGAGGGCCCTCTTTTATCTTAAAGATAACGGATTAGTCAATATTACCTTAGATGAAAAAAAATTTTTGGATTAATTTTAAATAAATTAGGGAGTTAATTTCCATTTTAGTCCCTGATGTTTGTCCAAATTTGCCATTTTAGTCCAAATAGTTTTTTTCGCCTCTGGGTCCCTGACTTTTCCCTTTTGTTGCTATTTTGATCACATACCCTAACTCTTTTCAAAAACCTCATTTTTAACCAGGGGTATTTTGGGGATTTTCATTTTAAATCTTTTCAATTGCCATTTTGATCCAATTCTAAAAAATAAAAAAAGTTTTAAAAAATCAAAAAAATCCAAAAAAATCTAAAAAATAAAAATAAATCACAAAAATAAAAAAAATCTAAAAATAAAAAAAATTCTAAAAATAAAAAAAATTCTAAAAAATCAAAAAATTTTAAAAATTCTAAAAAATAAAAAAGTCATAAAAAATCTAAAAATCAAAAAACTTCTAAAAATCAAAAAAATTCTAAAAACTCAAAAAAATCATAAAAACTCTAAAAAATAAAAAAAAATCAAAAAAATAAAAAAAATCAAAAAGAATTCTTAAAAATCAAAAAAATTTAAAAAATAAAAAAAATGCTAAAAAAATCAAAAATATCTAAAAAGTAAAAAAAATCTAAAAACTCAAACAAACATATTTTAAAGTTTCAAATTCAAAAAATGACGATATATTCCTAGTCCAGACGAATATATTTTCAAGTTTTATATACTTTTAGATTTTTTTTTTACTTTTTTTGATTTTTTAGAATGTTTTTTGAGTTTTAGAATTTTTTATATTGTTTTTAGAATTTTTTTCATTTTTTTATTTTTAGAATTTTTTTTTATTTTTTAGATATATATTTTTTTATTTTTTAGATATATTTTTTTTATTTTTTAGAATTTTTTTGATTTTGTAGAATTGGATCAAAATGACAATTGAAAAGATTTAAAATGAAAATCCTCAAAATACCCCTGGTTAAAAATGGGGTTTTTGGATGGAGTTAGGGTATGTGATCAAAATGCAACAAAAGGGAAAAGTCAGGGACTCAGAGACGAAAAAAACTATTTGGACTAAAATAGTAAATTTAGACAAACCTCATGAACTAAAATGGCAATTAACTCTAAATTAGGTGAGTCGTATGATAATCTATTCTAGAAAAAGCTGAATAAAGAAATGAGATTAGATGTGTGACATAAAAATCACTTTTTGGGTGAGTGAAATGAGTATAGAAAAAATAATTGAGGGCGTAAAAGGCAATAGTACAAAACAACTAGGTACCTTTTTTATAAATGAGGGGCCAGTTTCGTATTATTCACCTAATTAATTACCCATTTAGTGGACAAATTCAAATTATTGTCGGCAACACCATTTTTACAATAATTTTTTATGATATTAATACCGACTTCTCAACTACTATTAATAGCAAGGAAAATGTATAAGGTGGATGTAGTGTCAAAATTACGGTTTTATGATATTTACCCTAAAAGAGAAAAAAAAAATTTGAAAGAGTTTCATTAAAGGAGAAAAAAAGAATGAGAGTTTTGCCCTAAAAGTAATATTTCCAATTTGGAAGGCAATGAGGAGAAAAGAAAAGAAAATGAGAGATCTTTTCTTTTCTCTCTTTAAGTTAACTTAGGAACACAACGTTAAAGATATAAGGATTGCCCAATCTTAAATATAACAAACGTGTTTTTTGGAACACTAGTTGTGAATTAGAAGAAAAACTATATGGTTAAGTGTGTTAAGTAGGAAACAATTCATGATGAGTGACACCTTATCCCGATAATAAAATGTAATTTTGTAATCTTTTCATGGACAAATCATACAATATTGGTGCATATGCGACCTAAAGTTACATTTTCGATATAGTATGCATATATTTGATGAGGTAATTATCGTTCAGACTTTAGTAAACCAAATCCCTTGCAATTACGTTTTTTTTTATGAATTACAACCAAATATGTTATCGTCGACCATATACACACATTACAAAAAGCTTATTTGAACCTTCAAGGTATGGTGCAATTGTAAGCATATGATTCCTCTTTAGGAGAGGTTTCATGTTTGAATTTGGCTTCCATTGGTTTTGTACCATAACCCCTTGTCGGTTACCTACCAAGAAGAAGTTGTGATTTACCTGATTCTGTTGGTTAGCATAGTATTGACAGGCTCCTTTAAATTTTTTGATACGGGTTCACATGATTATAAAAAAAAACCCTCGTCTAAAATCATGAACCACAACCACTCCTTCTCCCTTCCAAACTTGTAACCAATTTCATTCTTGGAACCCTCACATACACAAGCACACAAATTGTACCCTAAACACTCAAATAGAATCACTAACATTCGATGTCACCATTGGCCAAGAGTTTTCAAAGTAAAAACGATTTAGGGTGAGGATATGCTGAGGAAGAAAGGAGATGAGTACTATATTTGTTTGCTAATTTAAAGTATCATTCTTACTAAATATACAATAAATATACTAATAGTTCCCTAACTTCAATGAGAAAAAACCAAGCTATGACTTTTTGACGAACATGTGTTTCTTCATTTGTTACATTATATTAATTTTTAGTTCTTTGAATAAAGGTAAAGCATGTATAATGATTATTGCAAGGATGACAATTTTCCCTTTTATTACAAGAATCTATCTTTCTCTATGCTATACTTGGTCCCATTAATATTTGGTTCTGTATGACTAATAGAATTAACCAATTGCGTCAGATTTGCACCAAAAGCTAGAATTAACCAATTGTATTTACTAATGTTCTAACTAAATTCATTTGTAAATAATCTTTTTATAAATACTATACTAATAGTTACTTTCGTAAACTATTAACGTAATTCCAGAGTTACATATTTTGAAGAAATGAAAATCACCAAAAAAAAAAAAAGTTTGTGTTGTTTAGATATCTAATCACAACTTATTGGTGGGAGGGTTATAATAAAAATTAATTCTAGATTCTATCAACAGCTACTAATAAGGTCCTACTTGATTTTTTTTAATAAAAGATACTAAGATTTTTCTAAAACAATTTCAACAAATTTCCGTGACCAAGAGATAAATGGACACCCTGGCCCCTCTTCATATTGTATTTTATCAAAAAGCTTTGATGATACTTTTTACAAATTAAGATAAGTTGAATTGGTGAAAAATAAAAATACAAGCTATAGCATTTAACATCTTAATATCATCTTCTATGTATGCAGCATGCTTATATACTTAAACAGGGATGGGTTATATTGGAAACCGCTTTACTTCAAAAAACCCATAAAAGCCCTATCTAACAAACTATTTTTTTAAATGGTATGTAATATACATATTTTTAAGTGTTTTGAGAGGAAAAAAACTAAAAAAACGTTAAAATGATTTTTTTCCAATCTTTCTATACTAATAAACAAAAATCTTTTTTGGACACGTGTCATTCTCTGGTAATTTCTCACATTTATTTTTTTATTTATCTCTTTTATTAAATAATAATAATAATAATAATAATAATATTAAGCATCAATTTAACTAAATCTATTTATCTCTTTTGTTTTTATAATCTGAAATTGACTTTTTTTTTTTAACTCGAAAGTTTTAATGATAATTATATATCACATTGTTTAACATTTAGGGTCTGTTTGGTATGGGGTAATGGAATGGACGAAGGAATGGAATGAACGAGGTAATGGAATGGACGAGGGAATGCAATGGATCATTACCATTCCATGTCTTGTTTGGTTACCATGTGTGGATGTAATTAATTAATTATTATTCTATATTGTTCGGTAGGCAAGAAAAACGGAGTAATAAAATCAGCGGTGAGTGGTGGTGGTGGTCGATGGTAGTGATTGTGGGCGGTTATAGGTGGCGGTGGTGGGTGTTGGCCGCGGCGATGGGTGGTGGTGGCGGCGGCGAGTGGCGGTGCGGCAGTGACGACGAGTGGTGGCGGCGGCAAGGTGGCCGTTGGTGGTGGGTGGCAGCAGAGGTGGTGGTAGGCGGTGGCGGCGGTTGGTGGTGGCGGTGGTTGTGGTGGTGGCGTCGACGATGGTGGTGGACGGCGGCAGCGAGTGGCGTTGGCGGTTGGTCGCGGTTGTGCTGATAACGGTGGCGAGTGGGTGGCGGCGGTGACGGTGGCTCTCGGGGTGAGGTGGTGGTGGGTGGCGGCGATGGCGTCGGTGGTGGGTTGTGGCGAAGGTGGTGGGTTTTGGTGGTGTTGATGAATGGTGCAAGGGAGGATGAAATGAAAAAAAAAACATGGGGGGTGGAAGGAATGGTTTTGAGGGAATGGAATGTCTTTTGGAATGGGTGATTCCATTCCGTTGACCAACCAAACAACATTTTCTTCATTCCCTCGTAATCATCCATTCCATTCCACCTCCCATTCCTTCATACCAAACACTACCTTAAACCGTGGGATGTTTATAATATTTTAATATATTTTGATTATTTGTCATGCTTTCAAGTTTCAATGATAATTATATATCATATTGTTTAACATTTTAACCGTGGAATGTTTTTATTTTTCATGGGTGCGTCCACATTTTTATAGAGCTTGGGCTCGTGCATTTCACTCAAGTATGTTATTTATTTATTTATTTATTTAATCTTTATTATATATAATAAAAGAAAACAATGAGATGACACATGTTTTTTATTGGAGTTATCTATTAGTAATTAATATTAATTAAAAGATAATTATAAAATTAAATTGTATATAAATTTAAACAATTCGTATAAGAGATAACATAATATTTTGAAATATTTATTAGATTTCAAAAATTATTTATCTTGAAATTAACAAAAGAAGTACACTAAATATAAATTAATATAATGTAAATGATTTATTTATTTTATTAAACTAAAATAGTTATGGGTAAAACATATTTCGAAAATATTTACAAAAACATTAATCAATGTTTATTGGTTCTATACTTTTATTTTCGTGTTCAACTCTCAACTCAAATACGGCATTCACTATGTTTACGTGACATATTTATGAACCATCACCACAGTCACTCTATCCATCATATATCAAGTATACACGAGGTTCTTAAAAATGTAACTTTTTTCATTATTTAATATATAAAATTAAATTTACTTAACCCGTACAATACACTGGGTTCTTAAAAATATAACATTTTTATTATTTAATATAAAAAATTACATTTATTCAACTCGCGTAATACGCGGGGTTCTAACCTAGTAAATAAATAAATTCCCAACGTAACAAACGTGCAACACCATCTTTACTAAACAACACATATGTTATAAACAAGTTAGGGACTGTTTGGCAACATCTGAATGGTTAAGTGCTGAACCAGTAAGAGGTTTGAATCATCAAGTGCCGAACCAGTAAGAGGTCTGAACCATTAAGAGCATGTATAATACTTAACCGTTCAGAGGCAAATGACTGACCAATTCAGAGTAGAGGTCTTAACCATTCAGACTTTGTATAAATCTTAACCATTCAGAGGAAATGTCTGAACCATTCAGACATCTGCTCGTGAGACAAACACTCCGAACCATTAAGTGATGAACCAGTAAGAGGTCTGAACCATTAAGAGCCTCATTAAGAGGTAAACAAACAGCCCCTTACATATTTTTACTTTTTTTTCTTAATACCCAGTCAGTGTTTTTTTTGTTTTTGTTTTTTTTTTGCTCAAAGCGCTCAAAAATACGTATATTACATGCCCAAATTAAAAAACAACATGCTGTGTTACATAGCGTTACACAGGGTTTTTACGATTTTCTCAACTCAAGTCATTATCTTATATATTGTATAAAATAAAATGGCAACATCATCAACAACTTCAGTCTGTTGCTATGGACGGATTTACCGGAAGGTGACTTAAAACAGTAAAAAAACGACTTTCACCGGTAGAATTATCCAAGGGAAACTATTGACCGATCGCCAACACAATTTAGATTCTGGATGAGATTTTGGTCAAACTTTTGTTGGACCTACAAAAGAACAGATGATATTCAAAAGCCAAAACATGACCTTCTGATAAAAAAATAAACAGTTGATGAAGCATTCTTCCCCAAAAGATAGTGAATCTTGAAAACTAATGAAAACATCTATTGAAGACATTCAAAGATCCGTTTGAAGCCTTCGAACCAATGTTGAAGATGAAGAAACCACTATTTAAGGCTAAAGCTCCGTTGAAGCAAACCACTGATCATGAAGACCAAACATCTGTTGTGGCCAAACAGATGTTTGATACAAGCCAACAAAAATTTGAAGAACATAGATATATTCAATGTAACAGTACTTAGCTTAGAACATATATTTAATATAATAGATCAGATTTTAGATTCCTACAGATGTTTGCTAACACCTATGAAATCTTTTCTGTTATGAATGTTAGATATCACTATCTAGGTGACGTCAGCTGATTGCAAACAGAGCTTTTGTACTTGTATAAATAGATCTCATATATTAAAGATCTATTTCATCACACACATTCCTTTCATACGAACGACAAAGTTAGTGCTCAGTTTGAGGGGGAGCTTTTAAAATTATTATACTGTAATTGAAATCATTTGGAATTCAATAGAAAACAATTTTGATATAACTTCCTGCTTGTTTGTTTATCTTATTTGCATTACAATTTACAAATTGTTTGTTATTCAATTGTTTAAACGTGCAAGTATAACAAACTCAGAGCCAACAATTGGTATCAGAGTTTGGTCACATTAAACTTGATGTTAGGATCTGAGTTTGAGATTTGCAAATAAATATTGATTATCACAATAAAATTCACAAATAGAGAGACATTATCATAAACTGTTTTTCTTGTGATTCATATATTCAAAAGTTTTACAGCAATGATTTTACAATCTCCCCCTTAGTCGATCACTCACTAGAGCTATTCATACCAAAGAGAATGTGTGTGAAGTGATAATTAGATCACTAACAGATGTGATCTATTTATACAAGTACTAAAGCTGTTCGTGATGTCAGCTGACGTCACCCTGATAGTGACATCACATTCCTAACAGAAAAGATTCTCAGATGTTTGCAAACATCTGAGCAATCTTATCATCTGCTCTAGGCTATTCTAAACACTGTTGAAATAAAGTATTGTTACACTGAATAAACACTGTTTAAGCTAAACAATGATGCAGTTGTCCAAACATTTGTTTGGCCTAACAGATGTTTAACTAGGGAGATTTGTTGGGACCAGAGTTATTTCTGATGAGTTAGGAGATACTGGTCTTCCCATGATTGTGCGAGCTAGATCTTCTTTTCTAGTATCCTTCTTCAAGTTATGTTTCTTTTTAAGGAATCTCATTGAAGCTTTTGCTATGATTCTTGCTGAAAGGAATTCTAAAGGATTTATCAATGTCTTGATAGGGAAGTCTAGTTGCTCATACTCTGGTCTTTCTGGCAATGAGGGATCCTTTTCTCTTTGAATTTCTAACTGTTTATAGCTCTCAAAGGTTGTTGACTCATTCCATTTGGCCAGAGTCTTCATGGTGCCTTTGTTTGCAGCTACCAGTTCCTCTTTCATTCTTCTCATCTTCAGAGTCCTTTTGTCATTAGGCTTTTTGCCATCTTTCCAGTTTGGAGTTGAAGGAGTGATATTGGAAAACAACTTTAACTTTTCTATCCTTACTATTTCATCTAGTAAGGATTCTGTTAGCCATCCATTGAATTGATCCTTCTCAGCTTCATATGGTTTTGTGACCATGATATAGTTAAGATAATATTCGCTGAGCAGCTTTTTGAGATCTGCATATGTGATTGGATCATGTGATAGATTCCTGCAGATCATGTTGGCATAGCCTCTAAGTGCTTCAACCTTCTTGTATTCTTCAGTTAGGATCTGCAGGATTTTCTTATCATTTTTTCCTTGATTTCTTTCAAGGACCATTTTTCTAGCCTGTCTTTTCTTTAACTCCAGGTATTCTTCAACACACCTTTGTTTATCCTTTTAGGATAACTTGGTGAATTCCATCCTTTCGATATTAACTCACGCTTTTGTGGAAATTACCTATGCAAACTGTGAGTATACTTGAACCCTTTTCCCGCTTTAAGTCACTTTTGGGTTGTAACATGTACGATTATTAAATAAAAAAACATACGAAATCAATCTTATGCAAACACTCAATCCACTAAACAATGCTACTTGTCATACTCCATGTTTATACATGTTAGAATACTTTTATGTACACTATTTGTCATTAACTTTGCAAGCCTACCTTAACATGTATAGCGCTATAAGAGCAGCACACCGCCCATTTTGTGGTCATCGTTAAGTATTCAATAAAAACGGTCTTGTTCACTTCGGTGACGAGATTACGCTAGTGGACACTTTGGTTTGACCTATAGTTGATGCATGATAGTATGACATATAACGTAGTGTATAAATTGCCATGTTGGATTTTAAACATTTTAGTTATATGCTATGTAGACCAAACTTGTATGCTCGCCAACCCTTTTTGTATTAACGGATACTTTAATACAAGTTGTAGAAAATGTATGATGATGCTCAAGAAATCTACTTAAGGTGGATTTAGAAACACACCAATTTTATTTATGTATTCCTTCATGTTTCATCTTGATACTTTCCAATTTGTAATTCTTTTAAAACAATGTATCTTTTAAGGTTATGAATGAAATGAAATTTTGGATTATTAAATTATTGTCACAAATAGTACGTTATGATGGTTTGATTTTAAACAATCTCGTTTGTCTCACTCTGATGTTTCCGCCATCGGATGGGGTGTGACACCAATGAGATTCCTAACTTTACCTTCTGTTGTCAAGATCAATCCCAATCTACGGGCAAGTAACTCCAGTTGCACCCATCTTTCATTTATGTTGTTTCAAAACAATTTACAACATTCTGATTGCTATACAAATTAGTCAATTGTTCATTATTAATAGACTAAGTTACTTTTTGGTAGTACTCATTGTTAGGGGAGGATTTTCCAATCCTAAGGATCACGGATCCTCAAATGCTGCCTGGATCATGGATCCTCAATTCTGTTTGAATTAAGGATCCTCAGTAGGTGTTGCAGGATCAGGATTCAGGATCCTTATTGTTATCCTTATACTAACAATTGTCTACCTTGTACGTAAGCTTGTTTTGCAGGAGCAAAGGCATGGACCAAGTCTCACCGAAATTCCTGGAGCATATTCCCTCAATATTCCGCACGTGCTTGGCTCTTGTGGACGTTATGGAGATCGTGAGGAGCTTGCACAATTTGCGGATAGTTAGTTAGTTTAGTTATTTCTAATTTAAAATGGGGATAACAAGCTTGAGTGAGAACACTTAGCTAATTTTGGCATTCACACACTCTCGCAACAGCTCTCAATCAGCTCTCAAACACTACTTGGCGATTTCATACATTTTTTTTGCACATTGCACACTAGTGATCCTTGTAACAAGCTTGTTATCATCCCGAGTTGTAAACTTCTTTTGATTAATCTTAGTTGGTGATCGGTAGTTTCCATCACCTGAGGTTTTTTGTGCCGGAGATCAACTCTTGATCAAGGGCTTTTTCCTCGTATAAATCCTTGTGTCACTTGTTCATTACATTTCTGAATTATCCTTAACATTGTTCATTGATTCATGCATCACACCTCACAACAAAAGATTTGGTTGCATTATCCTTGCTTGATTTTTGACCAAAACAGTTTGGCGCCCACCGTGGGGCAATTGGTGCTTCATTCCTAAGAAACTCTTGTTTTTGTGATCATTTCGGTTCATTACAACCAAGCAGATGGCTTCTTCGACAAAAAACACTTCCAGTTCAATGCCGGCAATGAGTTCTTCACAGGGCGTTCCTCCTTTGCCTCCACCACCTTCTGGATCCCAGAAGAATGCTGAAAATGCTGCAAAGAGACGAAGCCCCATTTTTCCAAAACCACCAACTTCGTTTGTTTCTTCTAATCCTACTACTAATGATCTTTTTACTCTGATTTTGCAGATGAGGGATCACATACAAGAGTAGGAAAAAACCAACGAAAGGATCCTCCGGGAGATCGGTGACATCAAGAAACAGAAGAGATCAGGGGATGATCACTCTCCTCTGATACCAAGGTCACTGGATTTCGACACTCCAGCCGTAACTGCCCTACAATCTGCAGTTCCAGACATCCAGTACCAAAGTGGACCATTGGAAAGACGTTATGGAACAACAACTATGAGTCAGGCTTTTGAGTCTCACTTTCAGCCTTCGGGATCCTCTTTCCAGCATCAGGGATCTTTCGTCAGCTCAGGAGGATATATGGGGGCACACACAATTCAAGGATCCTCCCAGGTTCAAGGATCCTCCCAGGTTCAAGGATCCTCCTTTCAGGTCCAAGGATCCTCCCAGGTCCAAGGATCCTCCCAGGTTCAAGGATCTTTTCCGGTTCAAGGATCCTCCTTTCAGCATCAAGGATCCTCTCAGCTTCAAGGATCCTCACTTCAGGTTCATGGATACATAGATTATCCTACAAGACCCCCAGTCACAACACATCAAGGATCCAACATCTTTCAGGATCAAGGATCATTAAGAAGTGTACAACCCCCGAGCACAGATGTTCATCAAGGAGACTTCATTCCAATGCAGACCATTGCCTCTACTGGTCCTTCAATCATACCAGAATCCCGTCAATATGGATTCACATCTGTGATTCCAAACTTGAATCCTCTGGGAGGTAACACTTTCAATAATTCTTATAACACTAACCATGGCTCTATGCAGGATACATGTATCAATCAAGCTATGGCTAGGGAATTACAGAAGCTGAAGGATATGATATCCAGCGTTCCAGGAGTGGTTAAGCCCATTCCTGAAATTGCAGATGGGAGCCATAGGATATCTCGTTTTGCACCACCTATTTGTGATGTTGAGATACCCAAAAGGTTTCAAATACCAACTATGAAGCTGTATGATGGTTCAACAGATCCATAAGAACATGTAGCTCAATATAGAGAAAGGATGGAGATCAACCCCATCCCAGAGAGGTTAAAAGAAGCATGTCTATGCAAGGGTTTCGGATCCACACTTACAGGATCTGCTCTTAAATGGCTACTAAGTCTTCCCCCTTACTCTATTACTTCATTTCCTAATCTTGTTAACCTGTTTAATAGTCAGTTCTCATGTAGCAGAAAATTTGAACGATTAACTAGTGATTTATATAGGGTAACACAAGGTCAAAATGAATCACTTAGAGATTATATCACTATGTTTAGTAAAGAATCCTTAGACATTCCTAATCTGCATATAGCTACGGCTGTAGAAGCCTTTAAAATGGGTTTGCTTAGGGATTCATTATTCTATGATGATCTTGTTATGACCCCATGCAGGAATCTTGATGAAGTGAGAACCAGGGCCCTTAGATTCATCCGATTAGAGGATGATAAAAGGATCCAGGAGAGACTGACAGGATCCTCGAAACAGGAAAAGTAAGGATCCTACTTCAAGAATAACAAGTTCAAGTCCTACAACAAGTCTGATAATCAGAATGTGCATGCAGTAGAACAAGAAGGGGATGATGAGGATTATCCTCCAATTTCTGAATACTGTTTTTCTGTTGATAACAATGAACTAATTCTTGCAATGCAGAATCTAGGTGAGAAAGCAAGATGGCCAAGGAAAAGTGATAAACCAGCCGCAACAAAAGACAAGTCCAAATGGTGTGCATATCATGAGGATTTCGGACATCTCACCGAAGAGTGTATTGCACTAAGAAAAGAAATTGGTTACTTGTTAAGCAAGGGTCATTTTAAGGAGCTTTTGGGAAGAAAGAAGTCAAGGACCCAGGATCCTGAGATGATCCCAGAAAGAGCTCCTGCTCCTCCAGCAGATGCACAAGTTATAAACTTTATATCCGGTGGATCAGACATTTGTGGTACTTCCTTTTCAGCAGCCAAAAGACATGCCAAGGAAACCAAGATGGATAATGGAGACAGACCCATCCGAACCTCCACTATCACCAAGGATAAAATTATAACTTTTGATGAGGATGATCGTGTTGATGTTCAGGATCCTCATCATGATGGTCTTGTTATTACTCTATTTATTTCTAACCATTTTGTTCGCAGGATCCTGATAGATGGAGGAAGCTCAGTAAACATCATTCAGCTTGATGTCCTCAAGAAGATGAACATCCCTGAATCAGACATTGTCCCAAGATCCTCAGTTCTTGTGGGATTCAGCGGAGAGACCAAGAATACATTGGGGGACATCAAACTCCCCATCTATATTGAAGGACTCCATTCTTATAAAAAATTTTGTGTTATAGATTGCTTATCTTGTTGTAATGTTATCCTTGGCAGGCCATGGATACATGACATGAAGGCAGTCCCATCTCCCTATCATCAATGTGTAAAGCTTCCTAGCCCGTGGGGAGTGGTGAAAATTGAGAGTGATCAACAAGAAGCTAAGAATTGTTACACGTCATCGATGAAGCCAGCCTCAAGACCGAGAGCAATAGCAATTAAAGCATCCTTCAAGAGATGTCTTGGAGGCAAGAGAACAGGATGTGAAAGAAATCCTTATGGATCCTCATGATCCTGAATCCATAGTCTTCATAGGATCAGGGATCCTCAGCAACATTGAACATGATCTAGTATCCTTCCTTAAGAGGAGGAAAACTACCTTTTCCTGGAAGCATGAGGACATGACATGTATATCTAAAGATATAATCACTCATAAGCTTGGCATTGACAAGTCATTCAAGCCTATACATCAGAAGAGGAGGAAGTTTGCACCTGAAAGGAATGCTATTATCCAGGAAGAGGTAGATAAACTACTTTGGGCAGGTATAATAAGAGAGGTTAAGTATCCAAGGTGGTTAGCCAATATGGTTGTTGTTCAAAAGAAAAATGGAAAGTGGAGGGTATGTGTCGATTTTACTGATTTAAACAAGGCATGTCCCAAGGATCCTTTCCCATTACCCCCCATTGACTCCATGGTGGATGCTACCGCGGGTCATGAGTTGTTGACTTTTATAGATGCTTCATCTGGATTTCAACAAATTCAGATGGAACCATCTGATCAAGAGGATACAGCCTTTATGACCCCAACCTGTATATATATTTATATTGCTATGCCATTTGGACTAAGGAATGCAGGTGCTACTTATCAAAGGCTAGTCAATATGATGTTCAAGGAACAAATTGGACACACTATGGAAGTCTATATAGATGACATGGTGGTTAAGTCCAAGAAAGCTGAGGATCACCTTAGAGACTTGGAGGAAGCATTCAATATCCTTGATAAATTTAATATGAAACTAAATCCTTCCAAGTGTCACTTTGGTGTTAAAGCAGGTACATTCCTAGGCTATATGGTGACAAAAAGAGGCATTGAAGTAAGTCCAGAGCAAATCAAGGCTATTGTGAATATCAAATCTCCTGCCAATGCTAAGGATGTGCAAAGATTGACAGGCAGGATCGCAACCTTGAACAGGTTCATATCCAAATCCTTAGAAAAATGCAAGAAATTCTATGACATTTTGAGGATGAACAAGAAATTTGAATGGACTGAAAAGCATGAAAATGCTCTCAAAGCTCTCAAGGATTACCTATCCTCAGCCCCTGCTTTGATGAAACCAGAAAAAGGAGATATATTATCCTTGTATTTGGCGGTATCCTCTAAAGCAGTAAGTATGGTCCTTGTTAAGGATCACGAAGGTACACAACATCCTGTCTATTATGTAAGTAAGAGTTTGCTTGATGCTGAATCCAGGTATTCACATTTAGAAAAACTTATCCTTGCACTAATTATGGCATCTACTAAATTAAGACATTATTTTGAAATTCATGCCATTATTGTTAAGACTAATTTTCCAATTAAGAATGTTCTCAGGAAACCTGAAATGTCAGGAAGAATGGCTAAGTGGGCAGTAGGGGTGTGCATGGGTTGGTTTGGGTCGGTTTTGACCAAAAACCATAACCATAACCGTGATGTCGGTTATTGGATAACCATAACCATAACCGATCGGTTATGGTGGTTATAGTTATTCGGTTTTGATGGTTATAGCGGGTCGGTTATGGGTGGTTAACCGTGTATTTAGCTTAGCTAAAAATAGCTTGTTTTTTTTTAACATGGAATAAATTGTTATTGCATATTTGTATATATTCATATATTACATATCATTAAAAAATACATATAATCTATGAAATTAATACCAATTATTATCAAATATTCAAATAAAGTGATATGATATATTCCATAAATTCAAATAAACATTCAACCAAAACCACAAAATGATATGAAAAACCAATAAGTACTAAAAAAAGTTCTAAATCCTACAAAGATTTATTACATGTTGGTTCGGTTCGGTTATGGTGGGTATGGAAAAAATGATAACCATAACCAACCCGCTACATTTGGTTTTCAAAAAAACCATTAACCGACCCACCGGTTATTTATTTGGTTCGGTTTTTTTGGTTCGGTTTTGTCGGTTAATTCGGTTATGGTTCGGTTAATTCGGTTTTTTGCACACCCCTAGTGGGCAGTGAAGCTTAGTGCTTATGATATAAGATATGAACCAAGGACTGCCATCAAATCCCAAGCCTTAGCTGACTTTGTGACATATTTTAGTAGTGACATGCAAAAGGAAGCTGAGTTAGAAGTCCAACAGCTGGAAGAAACTAAGGATCCTTGGATACTTTTCACTGATGGAGCCTCTAATGTCAAAGGAACAGGACTTGGAATACTACTAAAATCACCACATGGGGACATAATACCCCACTCCATAGCTTGTGAGTTTCAAACTACTAACAATGAGGCTGAGTATGAAGCCTTGATAGCTGGTTTGCAAATTTCCAAGCATATGAGGATCAGGTATCTTGAGGTACATGTAGATTCATTGTTAATTACTAATCACTTTAATGGATCCTATGCTGTTAAAGGTGAAAGACTAATCAAATATTTAGAGATAGTCAAAGAATTGACACTCTCTTTTGCTTCCTTAAGTTTGACACAGGTACCCAGAGAAGAGAATGCAGAAGCTGATGCATTGGGTAATCTAGGATCATCCTTGAAGATTCCAGAGGATATCAGGATCCCTATAATCTACATCTTATCCCCTGCTATTGAGGATCATGTAGCCATGGAGATAGGAGAGAATTCCGCAATCATCCCTACAGATGATACACAATCTCATTCAGGATCATGGATCCTTCCAATTATAAGATACATACAACATGGAGAGATTCCTACAGGAGAAAACCCCAGGGCTTTCAAAATCAAGGTATCTCAATTCACAATATTGAATAACATGTTATATAAACGATCTCTTGCAGGTCCATATCTAAGATGCATTGAGGATCCTGAAATCTAAGAAGTCCTAAAGGATTTCCATGAAGGAGATTGTGGAAACCACACTGGGGGCAGAGCATTATTCTCAAGGATCCTGAGAACAGGATACTATTGGCCTACTATGAAGAAGGATGTTGTGGAATATGCCAAGAAGTGTGATCCTTGTCAGAGACATAGTAATATCCTTCATCAACCAGCAGAACTTTTGCATCCTATATCTTCTTCTTGGCCATTTATGAGATGGGGAATGGATATAGTTGGTAAACTTCCCAAGGCACCTGGTGGAAAAGTATTCATGCTTGCTATGACTGATTACTTCTCCAAGTTGATAGAGGCTGAAGCCTTTGCTCAGGTTAGAGAAAAAGAAGTGATATCCTTTATTAAAAGGGACATTATTACTAGATTTGGTATTCCTTCTGAAATTGTTTGTGATAATGGATCCCAATTCATTGGGAATAGAGCTACTAACTTTTGTGACAGCTGGGGGATTAAGATGATAACATCAACACCAGTCCACCCACAAGCTAATGGATAGGCAGAATCATCCAACAAGATCATCATCAACAATTTGAAGAAAAAGCTTGGATCCAAGAAAGGAAAATGGGCAGAAGAACTACCTTATGTACTTTGGGCTGATAGGACAACTCCCAAGAATGCTACTGGCCAAACTCCATTCTTTTTAGTATTTGGAGCAGAATCAGTGATCCCTACAGAGATGGTGGTTCCTACTGCAAGAACAAGCATCCGTGATCCTGAAGAGAATGCTGAAAACTTGGTTCAAGACTTGGATACTATAGAAGAACTCAGGGATTTGGCAAGGATAAGGATGGCCAGTTATCAACAAAGGATGGCTGGAGCCTACAACAAGAATGTCAGGATCAGGAAATTCCAAGTTGGTGATATGGTATTAAGGAAAGCATTTCAGAATACCACCAATCCTGCTGATGGGAAGTTAGCACCAAAGTGGGAAGGCCCTTATTTGATTGAAGCTGAAGCAGGAAATGGGGCATATCGATTGCTAACAATGGAATGTGATTTGCTACCAAGAGCTTGAAATGCTGTCCACTTGAATAAATACTTCATGTAATAAGGATCCATGATCCTTGGCTATTTTCATAACAAGTATCCTTGAAGGATCCTTATAGGACGGAAGATCCTCATTTTGGTAATGATCTAATCCTAAACTATTTCACTCTTTAATTATTCTATATATAAGGATAAGGATCCTGGATCCTTTAGGTATCCTTAACAAAGGATTGAGTGTCCACAGAAGTATCCGAGTTATTTGGGCTTGACACCAGTTATTTGGGCTTGACCCCAGTTATTTGGGCTAGTCCCCAGTTTTTGGGCCTGTCCCGAGTATCGCCAGCAGCGCACGATGATCCTGGTACAGTTCATGACAATGGGACTGTTTTGGTAAAAAATCAAGCAATGATAATGCAACCAAACTTTCTGTTGTGAGGTATAATGCTTGAATTGATGAACAACAATAAGGATCACTATGAAATTTAATGAACAAGTGACACGAAGATTTATACGAGGAAAAATCCCTTGATCAATGAATGATCTCTGGCATAAAAAACCTCGGGTGATGGAAACTACCGATCACCAACTCAAATTAAACAAGAAATGTAATACAACTTCGGATGATAGCGAGCTAAGTACAAGGATCACTATAGTGTATTGTGTAAAAAAGTGTGTAATCGCCAAGTGAGTTAACGAGAGCTGGTGAGAGCAGTTGTAAGAGTGTGTGTGTAGCTAAAGATAGCCAAGTGTTTTCTAATTAGCTCGCTACCCCTTTAAAAATGGAAAATATCTACCCTAACTAACATTCCGCAAATGGTACAAGTCCTCCACGACTCCATAACGTCCACTTTTGGCCAGGCACGTGCGGAATAAACATAGAATATACTCCAGGAATATTGCCAAGACCAAGTCCAAGCTGGTACTCCTACAAAACAGTTTCTAATTCAAAGTAGACAACCGTTAGTACAAGGATCCTTATGATGATCCATGATCCTGATCCTGCAACACTTCTGAGGATCACTACTTCAGACAAAATTGAGGATCACTAAACTCAACAGTAAATGAGGATCACTGATCATTTAGAAATCCACCCCTAACAATTGCCCCCAAAATATAAGGAGTAATTATGTAAATAAACGAGTTGTATTTTGTTCTTATCCGCAATCAACCAACGGATAACTAGCCGTTGTAATCGGACTAGCCGTTACGAACATGACATCACTGAGGTGACTATCCTGCAAAATCATCATTATAAATAGGAGTTAGAGATAGGGATCAATCTGCATTTAAATTCAAGAGAAACTCCCTTTAAATTCATATCAGAAGATCAAACAAGTATCTCTCTTTCTCTTCTTTCTTTACGTTTTCTTTCTCTGCTCCTTCTCTCTTCACCTTCTTCATAATCAAGATGATGTTAAGATCCTCTCCTGCTAAGGATCACAAGAAGGACAATCCTCTTAAGAGCCAGGGGATCATCAAAGATTCAGCGAATGAAAGATGCTGCTTCACTGATCCGCAAATAGACAGAATCCGGCATTGCTTTCCGGCGAACACCTATTTCAAAGCGTTTGATCCTACCGTTCTAAGTGATTACGTTTCTGAAACTTGGGTAGCTTTCCCGGTCACTCCTTTCACAATAGGATACTCGTATCCTTTCCCTGAATTCACCCAGTCTTTCTTCTCCCTCACCAGCATCTCCTATATTCAAGCTATACCAATGATCTGGAGGGTCTTATATACCCTTGAGAGGATCATTGAGCAAGAAGGAATTGCCCTAGGAATGTCGGAGTTGGCAGAGATGTATGATCTCACAACATTTGGATCCCACCGATACTTATTCAAGCGTAAATCCGGTGAAGAACATCCCATCTTCAAAGCCACTAAGAATGATACAAACTGGAAACGGCGATTCTTCTTTTTCAGAAGGGATTCTATCCCGGATGGAAAGAATCTGCCAAGGAAGTGGAGCACCCATGGTAGGATATAGGATCCTGAGAAGGATCACCAGATAATCTTGTTTTTGTATAAGGATCCCTAACACCCTTTTGTTTCTGTTGTACAGCTATCTCTGTTTCGCACCTTATACCATCACCTGCCACCAAGGAAAGGCTCGCTGCTTTTAGAAGACTCAATCCTGCAACAAGGTCATTCAAAACAAACACCCAGGATTCACAAGAAGTATCCTCAGGTTCTGTCACTATGTCAAGTAAGTATCCTGTATTTTGTATAGTCAAATATTTAAATAAATAGTTGAATAGAAATAGGATAAGGATACTTATCTGTTTTGAATGTGTAGGCGCTGGGAAATCCTCAAAATCTGCTTCCAAGTTCAACATCACTGATCTTGACAATGTCAGATCCTCCAAGAAAAAGTCTGCTGCTAGCCCCTCCGTTGTAATCCCCAAGGCTACCACTTCAAGGGGAAGAGGTGAGAAGAAAAGAAAGACCTCTGAAGCTGACAACCTTCAAGGCTTACCTCTGATCCGTCATCAATTCCTCGAGTACTTTAATGATGTAAGGATCACTGACTTAACTTGATTATCCTGCCCATTTGAGGATCACTTGATCCTAATCTTTGCATTGTCTTCTTTGTAGAAATTTGCGGAGATCGAGGACTATGTTGGGAATGTTGAAGAGCTAGAGGAGAAACACTCTGACCTCCAAAAAGTAGCAATGCTCAAAGACCTCAAGATCGATTCCCTTGAAAAGGATCTCAACGATGCCAAAGCTCAAACAGCTGCAATTCTGATCAATTTTGATTATGAGATGAGCGAGATCACGGAGGATGCTAAGGTCTCCGATGACATTGCCATGTACAAGACCAAGCTACAGATGGCTCAAGAAGCTCAGGATCCCGCCTTTGATAGGAGCAACTGGGACATGGAAGGCTGGAAGGCCAGGCTGGCTGAGTTGGAGGATGAGGATGAGGCTGACGAGGTCCTGGCAATCGAGGCTAGTGGTAGTGGCAAGGATCAGGCGAATGATACTGGAGCTGGAGGGGATGATGATGCAGTGAAGGTGTAAGCTGCATGAATGGGCGATGAAGGACATTTCTAGACGTAGCTGTTAGGGGATGATTTTCTAACAATTAGTGATCCTTACTTGTTATCCTAATTAATGATCCTTACTTCTGTGACAGATAGTGATCCTCAGAAGAGCATTAGGATAAGGATCATGGATCACCTTAAGGATCCTCATACTAACGATTGTTTGTTTGTGTTTCGTATTATTTCGCAGGAGTAATAAGCTTGACTTGGTCTTGGCAACGTTACTATGGAATATTCCACGAGTATTTCGCACACGTTTGACTGGAAATGGACGTTGTGGAGAACGTGGGAGCTTGGCACAAAAGTCGGATAGTTTGTTATTGTAGTTAACTTCTATTTTTAAAGGGGTGACGAGCTAGAATTAGAACACTTAGCCATTTTCAGCTACACACACTCTCGTACAATTGCACTCTTGAAGCTCTCGACGAACACTTATTAGTTTTCATTCATTTTTACACATTTCACCGTAGTGATCCTGGTACCTAGCTCGTTACCATCCGAAGTTGTATACATTTATTGATTTATTTAAGCTTGGTGATCGGTAGTTTCCATCACCCGGGGTTTTTTGTGCCGGAGATCAACTCTTGATCAAGGGCTTTTTCCCCGTACAAATCCTTGTGTCGTTTGTGCAATTTACGTTGAAGTGATCCTTATCATTGTTCTACATTCAAAGCATCATTCCCTGTAACAGAGAGTTTGGTTGCATTATCCTCATTAGATTTTTTGACCAAAACAGTTTGGCGCCCACCGTGGGGCAATTGGTGCTTCATTCTTAGAAAAATTCATATTTCTGTGCTCATTTCAGTTCACTGCAACCAAGCAAATGGCTTCCTCAGCGAAGAATGCTTCAAATTTGATGCCCTCATTCAGTTCTTCACAAGGCGTTCCCCCTTTGCCTCCACCACCTTCTGGATCCCAGAAGAATGCTGAGAATGCTGCGAAGAAACCAACTCCTATTTTCTCAAAACCTCTAACTTCTTCTGCTTCTTACACTCCCACTACTAGTGACATGTTTACTTTGATTTTGCAGATGAAGGATCATATACAGCAACAGGATAAGACCAATGAAAGGATTCTCAAAGAAATCGGAGATCTCAAGAAACAAAAGAAAACGACAGAGGATCATTCCCCACTGATGCCCAGATCTTTGAATTTTGATACTCCGGTGATTACTTCTCAGCCATCAGTGGTTCCAGATGTTCAATATGTGGGTGGACCAAAAGGAGTGCACTACGGAACAACAACAGTGACCCAGGCATTGGGTTCCTATTTCCAGCCAGCGGGATCCTATCCTCAGCATATGGGATCCCTCACGAATTCAGGAGGATACTCAGGAGCGCAGCAGATTCAAGGATCCTCCTTTGTTCCAGGATCATCCCAGGTTCAAGGATCCTCCATTGTTCCAGGATCATCCCAGGTTCAAGGATCCTCCTTTGTTCCAGGATCATCCCAGGTTCAAGGATCCTCCATTGTTCCAGGATCATCCCAGGTTCAAGGATCCTCCTTTGTTCCAGGATCATCCCAGGTTCAAGGATCCTCCTTTGTTCCAGGATCGTCCCAGTTTCAGGGATCCTTCCAGATGCCAGGATCCTTGAGGAGTTTGCAAACAGGAAATTCAGATGTCCATCAGGGAGATTTTATTCCAATGCAGACCAATGCTTCTACTGGTCCTTCGATCATTCCAGAGCCCCAACAATATGGATTAACATCCATTCTTCCTAATTTGAATCCAATGGGAGGTAACACTTTTAATAATTCTTATACTACTAACCATGGCCTTATGCAGGATCCAGGTATCAATTATGCCATGGCCAGAGAATTGCAGAAGTTGAAGGATATGATATCAAGTGTTCCAGGAGTGGTCAAACCTATCCCAGAGATCGCAGATGGGAGCCACAAGATATCTCGTTTTGCACCACCAATCTGTGATGCTGAGATACCCAAGAGGTTCCATGTCCCAACTATGAAGCTGTATGATGGTTCGACGGATCCTGAAGAACACATAGCACAATACAGGGAGAGGATGGAGATCAATCCAATCCCAGAAAGGTTAAAGGAAGCATGCTTGTGCAAGGGATTCGGATCCACTCTTACTGGATCAGCTCTCAAATGGCTGCTAAGTCTTCCCCCTACTCTATTACCTCATTTGCTAATCTAGTTAACCTATTTAATAATCAGTTTTCTTGTAGTAGAAAATTTGAACGATTAACTAGTGATCTATATAGGATAACCCAGGGTCATAATGAATCATTAAGGGATTACATTACCAAATTCAGTAAAGAATCCTTAGACATTCCCAACTTGGATATAGCTACGGCTGTTGAGGCCTTTAAAATGGGATTTCTTAGGGATTCATTGTTCTATGATGATCTTGTTATGACACCATGCAGGAACCTAGATGAGGTAAGAACCCGGGAACTTAGGTTCATCCGGCTAGAGGATGACAAAAGGATCCAGGAGAGGTTAGCAGGATCCTCAAAGCAGGATAAGCAAGGATCCTCATTCAGGAACAACAAGTTCAGATCCTATAACAGATTTGATAACCAGAATGTGCATGCTGTGGAACAAGAGGAAGATGATGGGGATCATCCTCCTATTTCTGAATATTGTTTTTCTGCTGATAATAATGAACTAATCCTTTCTATGCAGAGTTTAGGTGACAAGGTTAGGTGGCCAAGGAAGAATGACAAACCGCCTGCCACCAAAGACGAATCGAAATGGTGTGCTTACCATGGGGATTCTGGTCATCTCACAGATGAGTGCATAGCATTAAGGAAGGAGATAGGTTATCTTTTGAGCAAAGGATACTTGAAGGAATTGCTTGGAAGGAAAAAGTCAAGGACCAAGGATCCTGAGAAAGTTCCTGAAAAGCTCCTCCTCCACCAGCTGATGCTCAAATCATCCATTTCATCTCCGGAGGTTCTCAGCAGCTAAGAGACATGCAAAGGAAACAAAGATGGAGAATAGGGACATACCTGTTCGAACTTCCATCCTTACCCAGGAAAAAGTCATATACTTTGATGGGGATGACCGTGTCGACATACATGATCCTCATCATGACGGTTTGGTTATTACATTATTTATATCTAACCATTTTTGTACGCAGGATTCTCATTGATGGGAAAAGCTCAGTGAACATAATCCAGTTGGATGTCCTCAATAGAATGGACATCCTTGAATCCGATATTATCCAAAGATCATCTGTCCTTGTGGGATTCAGTGGAGAGACAAAGATTACACTAGGGGACATCAAACTTCCTATTTACATAGAGGGAGTTAATTCTTTTCAAAAATTTTGTGTCATAGATTGCTTATCCTGCTATAATGTTATCCTTGGCAGGCCATGGATACATGATATGAAGGCAGTCCCCTCAACATATCATCAATGTGTCAAGCTCCCAACTCTATGGGATGTGGTGAAGATAGAAAGTGATCAGCAGGAGGCAAAGAACTGTTACACTTCTTCATTGAAGCCAACCTCCAAGGAGCAAGACGTCAAGGATATTCTGTTGAACCCAGAGGATCCTGAATCCAAAATTTTTATAGGATCCGGGATCCTAGACAGTATTGAGCAGGATTTAATATCCTTCTTGAAAAGAAGAAAGTCTACCTTCGCTTGGAAACATGAAGATATGACAGGAGAAAGTTTGCACTCGAAAGAATGCCATTATCCAAGAAGAGCACCAGCCCTGATGAAACCAGAAAATGGAGAATTGTTATCCTTATACTTAGCTATTTCAGCTAAAGCAGTAAGTGTGATCCTAGTTAAGGATCATGATGGCTCTCAACATCCGGTATACTATGTAAGTAATATTCTACTTGATGCTGAGGCCAGGTACTCTCATTTAGAGAAATTAATTCTTGATTTAATTATGGCTTCTGCTAAACATAGACATTATTTAGAAACTCATACCATTATTGTGAAAACTAACCTTGCTATCAAGAATGTTCTCAGGAAACTTCAAATGTCAGGTAGAATGGCAAAATGGGCAATCAAGTCCC
>JARYGA010001987.1:0-46692 GCA_030545235.1 Helianthus tuberosus
GAGAATCCATAACAACTATTAGGTGACAATATATTTAACGTTAATGTCCCATACCACTAACATAAAAAGCATAAACAGTCATTACAGAAAGCGTGTCCCAAAAACAAATATTGTTCCAACAACTTAGATTTATTTAGTGGAGTTTCTAGACTTCCTACTCGTTTCAGCAAGCATAGCATCCTATCAACCTGTCACATACGTTAAAATAAAGTCAATACATAGAATGTAAATGTGAGTACACAAGTTTGAATAGGATATATTAGAGAAGGCGTTTACGCATAACCAGCATGTATCACGTATTGGAGGAAGCAAGTAACTATCAAAACTATGTTCACACTTAACCACGAGACTACGTTGTAGAGTATGTGCGACACATGTCCAGCAGACACTTGAAGTAAAGAGTTGTGATCCCTAGCAACCCCTGTCCACGACAGGTGCTGAGTCCAAACTATAGTACTATCGTTGCTAGAGGCGGTATAGTGTAACACTGTCTAAGCATAGTACAAGCATTCAAAGTACACGTATAACATGCAGAAGCGGTTAGCGTTGTAAAGTGTTTACGTTGTGTATTGTTGTGTTTTGATAGAGTACGTATGTAACACCCAAAAGTGCGTTTAAGAAAATGGGTTCGAGTATACTCACAATGCGTGTTTAGCTAGTAAACACAGACTTGGATTGAAGGGAGCACATGGGATTTTATCCTGAGCATAGAACAGTAGCGTAAACGTTGTACAGCGTGTAAACAGAGTGTCGAATGATGGTCGAATGAGTACAACCCATCCGAGCGGATGACCATTCGAGCGGATGGCCATTTGAATGAGATGTGAGTGTTTGTAAATCGTTTTGAAAATTTGAGGTTTTCGTTGTAGCGTTTAAAGCAATGTAAAGTATAGGTGCCAAGTCATCCGGTCGGATGGTCATCCGGACGGATGGCCATTCGATCGGATGGCTATTCGTTCGAGGAGTTGGTAGTTTGGAGTTTAATCAAATCGTTTGAACAAGGACATGTCACCTGATCGAATGGTCATTCGATCGGATGGTCATCCGATAGGATGGTCGCTCGAGTGGGCGATCTGTTGTTTTTTAAAATCTTTGAAATTTTCTAAGTTAAAAAGTTTGCGATTTAATGGAAACGGCGTGATGACGTGTCAAACAACGGAAAACACACCAAGTCCTACTCAGTAGATCGGATGGGAATCACCCCATTCGATCAGACTTGTTCATGATGGAGTCTCATGTTCAACCCGTTAATCAGTCATCTCTCCGGTGGAAATCCATCTTCAAGCCGGTTCTCAACTAAGGAGTGAGTAGAGAGTCTGAATGAGTATGGATTCCATCGGTTTTGTATAGAAAGTTGAAGAAAAGTTTGAGAATAGTTGAAAAATGTTGAAATCTTGTTGAGATTCAGGTTAAAATGTGTGGAAATCTTTTAGATCTGAACCAATCTTGATGTGATGATGTCACACAACAGTTTGCATGAGCAACCATGTGAGAACCATCTTCAAGAGGCCCAAATCAGGTGATTTCAAGAAGTAAACGAGTGATTTTGATGGAGAAGATGACGAAGAGGTGTGAAGTGGTGAAGATTGTACAAGATTTGAGGAGAAATACTTACGAAATGGCCTTGAATCGAGAGAAAAATGACTTGGAGCGACTTGAGTGCGTGCTGGTCGGATGGAGTTGTCACATCAGTGAACAGTAGTGTACGGGTGCTATTTATAGTGTGCGAGAGGGAGTTAAGGCGGTGGGAGAGGAGTGTGTTGAATGGATGTCCGATCGAATGGCCATCCGTTCAGATGGTCATCCGGACGGATGTCCATTCGATCGAGTGGTTATTCGATCGGCCGAGTTGTGCGAGTTAGTTTTCCAACTTTTGTTTCATGCGTTAAGCATTGCGTTGCATTTAAGCGAGTTACGAATAAGTGTTTGAGCGTGTAAGCATTGCGTTGATCATCACATATCATTTAAACAAATAATCATTCAATCACATAAATGCATAAAAGTAAATTCGCGTTTCGAGTTTGCGTTGCGATAGCGTTAAGTCTAAACAAGCGATGTGACATGCGATAAAATGTGTTTAAATAGTGTGCGTTGTAAATAGCGTTTATTGCGATACCATCCTCCCCTACTTTAGGGAATTTCGTCCCGAAATTAAGGCACAGGCGTAATGAAGAGATGTGGATATTTAGCTTTCATATCACTTTCGAGTTCCCAAGTGAACTCGGCGCCCCATTTGCCTTCCCAACGAACCTTTACTATAGGAATGCGAGAGCGTCGGAGTTTATTGGTCTCTCAGTCCAGGATTTCTACTGGCTTTTCCACAAAGGGTGGAGTTTCGTTTACTTGCAAATCCTCGAGAGGGACATGCAGGTTCTCTTCAGCTAGGCACTTCTTGAGGTTCGAGACGTGGAAAGTCGGATGTACGTTGCTGAGTTCCTCCGGTAATTCGAGTTGGTAGGCTACTTTGCCAATCCTTTCAAGAATCTTAAAGGGTCCCACGTGTCATGGCGCTAGCTTTCCTTTCTTGCAGAATCGGATCACCCCCTTCCAAGGTGAAACCTTTAGGAGTACGTGATCACCAACTTCGAACTCAAGGGGCTTACGTCGTTTATCGACATAACTCTTTTGACGACTCCGAGCTTTCAAGATATTGTCTCTTATCTGGAGGATCTTGTCAGTCGTTTCTTGTAATAACTCAGGACCGGTAATTTGCGCGTCTCCGATCTCGTGCCATATAATAGATGATCGACATTTTCTTCCATATAATGCCTCAAAGGGTTCCCTTTGAATACTAGCGTGATAAGTGTTGTTGTATGTTGGTGCATGTTATGTGACAACAGCGTTGGTTTGGTCTTTGGATATTGAACACGTGTTTGGGCCGCGAAGACTCGCGAAGACTTATGAAGACTTAATGAATTCGAGTTATTGAAGCCCAATCAAGTCCAAGTTTGTATCTAGTTTATTAGGTCCGAATTTAATGTAATTGTATACGGGCCAGAGCCCAAATCGTGTATGGGAGGTTGTGGTATATAAACAACCTCTTGCTACATGTTTAGGGTTAGACTTTTGGAGATTTTGGTTAGACTTTTGGAGATTATTGAGAGCATTCGAATTGTGAGAGTTTTAGAACAAACAGAAATCGGCTGTTGGTTCGTGGAGATCTTGAGTGATTGTAAACGTTTTCGTTGGATAATCATAGAAGATCGGTTGGTAAATCGTCTTGTGTTCTTGTTTCTGTTTGCTAGGTTTATCAAGGGGATTCCGCACCCTTGGTAGATTGTCAGTTTTGTTACGATCCATACGGGATAGGGACCTACAATTGGTATCAGAGCGTTTGCTCTTGTGTACGGTTCAAAACTGATATTACAGATTCAAGGATTTTGTTCGTTTGAAGATTTTCGGATTTTGTGTGAAGAACAAGGAAGAACATCGAAGAACAGTCAAAATTTTCGTGATTTTGATCGGTTTTGGTGTTATTTGGAAGTTGTTTGCTGATTTTTTGGAGTTTTAGTTGGAAGGTTATCAATCAGAAGATTCTACGGTGTAAAAGGTGCCGATTTTTCGGTATTTATTACTGGAAGATTGCTGGTCTCGACAGGGTACTGCTCACTCGCAACTGTGGTCTCGACTCGCAACCGTGGTTTCGGCTTGTGCTGATTTGACTCGCAACCGTGGTCTCGACTCGCAACTGTGGTCTCGACTTGTGCTGATTCGACTCGCAACCGTGGTCTCGACTCGCAACCGTGGTCTCGACTCGCAACTGTGGTCTCGATTGGACTGAGTAGTTGCACGAGTGAAAGTGGTGGAATTTTTCTAGGCAATCGTAGGAAAAATTTCACTGTTTCGTGTTTAGAGAATTATCCGTAACTCATCTGGACAAACCGTTTGCACCGTTGGACTCCTCGGATTTTTAGGACCAAAAAAAAAAAAAAAAAAAGACTCTGGAAAATCCCGAAAACGGTATTAGACATTATATATCATTGGAATCGTAATCTCGAGACGAATCTAACGGTATAACTTAGTAAAAACAGGTTTCGGACTAAAATTTGTACGGTTTTACCAGTCTGCAACGTTAAAATGTCAAACATGACAAAATTGAATGCACCTAAGATGATGAAGGTGGAGAATTATCTTACATGGAAGGACAACTTCAAATCTTTCATTGAATCTCAGGATGCACGTATGTGGATATGTATTGAAGATGGGTACATAAACCCTACACATGATTATGAGGGCAGACCACGTAGAACTGCCTATGTGAACATGGAAGAGGCTGATAAAAAGATGTATGATGCTGAAAAGAGAGCTTTGGCTGCGATAAAGATGTCCTTACCTGATAGCATCAAGCATACCTTCACAAAGTACACTAATTCAAAGGATATGTGGGATGCATTACAAAAGCGATATCAGGGAAATGAGAGTGCCACTCAGGCATTCATGGCAGAGATAGTGCAAGTTGATGAGGCTGAAACTACTGTGAGTGATGCTGAATCTGAAGTGAAAAATGCTGAAGCTCAAGTGGAGAATGCTGAAGCAAAAGTGGATGCTGAAGTAGAGAAGGAGAGTGAAGCTGAACAGGTTGTTGCTGATGAAACCTCAGAAGTTCATGAGGAAAAGGTACAATCTAATTCTGTGTGTTTAAGATGTCGTGAACTACAGGGTGAGGTTGACAGGTTGTCAACACAAAACCAAAGTTTGGTAAGTGAGATGTCTAACATTAAAGAATCAAACTTTTTTGCTAAAAGAAATGAATCGTCATACTTGAAGAAGATAAAAGGTTATGAAGCTGAAATTGAAGCTTTAACTTGCAAACTAAATGAAAAACTTCAGGTAATAGATTTAGCTCATGACATGATGGCTGAGAAAACAAAAGAGATTTCTGAAAAATGCAAAAAGTTGTCAGATGCACAACTCAAAATTGTTGAACTCGAAAAGAAATTGAGTCAATTCAGAGATTCGTCTTTTGTAATGAAACACATGATGGGTGGGTTAAAGAAGAGTAATGACAAGACCAGTGTGGGCTTCCAGGGATTTAATGAAGTCCCACCTCCTCTTAGTCATGACTATTCTTTCCTTCCTGATGAAGATGAGCTAGCAGACTTTATGGCATCTGCACCAAGTAGTTTCGGATCCACATCAAGTCAAGGTGATGGATCTGAGAGTGATGATGCTAAGGAAAACAATAACAGGGAACCTTTGAAAAGGAAAAATTCACCTCCTAAGAATAAAAATCAAGCTTTTGTTAAAAAGATTAATTTTGTTCAAGGTAGTGATATGAAAAATGAAACAACTGTTATTGAAAATGAATCAAATGTAGAGTTTGCTAAAAATAAAAACATAGAAAAATCTGAATCCAAGCAAACTAAACAAGATTCATCCAAGGGATCATCACCATCTGATAAGGGATCTACCTCAGAGACTCCAGCTAAGAAGTCTTTGAAAAGGAGATCGTGCTTCAAGTGTCACATCAAAGGACATGTAGCTAGCTGCTGTCCTAACAAAAAGTGTGAAGCACAAATGACTGAAAAACAGAGAGGGAAATTACCAGAAAAGAAAGGTGATAATGAGGAGAAAGTTGTTGCAAATTCTCAAAAGAAATCTGCTCCTATGCAACCAGAGAGTGTTGCTGTTGGTGTAGATAAGGCTGAAACAGGAACTCCACAAGTTCCACGTTTTCAAAGAAATCAATCTAGATTTCAGCCTAGATCTCCACCAGGCAGATATGAGAGACCTAGAAGCAGTTCACCTAGAATGAACAATTATAATTCAAATAATTTCAGAAGTCAATGTCAATATCAAAATCGATACCAAACTAATGGTGGTCGAAATTTTTATAACAATGGCTTTAGAAATTATAACAGTCAAGCTTCTTGGAATCAAAATTCAAGATATCAAAATCAAAATTTTCAAAGGTCAAATAGTCCAAACACGTATAGGAACCCTCAGGACCATAGACCTTATGGAAATCAAAACCTATTTCCATCAACAGGTCTGAGATCCAAGACTCCAGTTAGGAGTAATGGATATTGGATGGATGTTCAAGTGGTTGGTGAATTTGGACGACCCAAGACCATTAAGGCTTGGGTCCCCCAATCTAACTAATTTCTTAGTTGGTGTGTGCAGGAGCTGCTAAGGAGGATTATCAACTTATGTTGATAGTGGCTGCTCTAAGCACATGACGGGGGATGTGAGATTGTTGATATATTTATATTGATTGATTTAAATTGAAGTTCAAAGTGCTGAGTAGACACACTAGATAACCTGGCAGATCTTTATACTAAAGCTTTTGACAGGGCTCGCTTTGAACACTTAGTCGAACTCAACGGGATGAGGAATCCTGAATAACTGGTTTTTCATAAGAATTTTTGTAAATAGTTTATTGCTTTCTTTAAAAATCAAAAATACAAAAACATTGAAAAATCAAAAACATAAAAAATAGAAAATTAAAAATGAGCTATCACTGTGTGAAAAAGAAGAAATGATAGTACATCAGCAAGTTAGACTGTCACACTGAAACTGACATTAAATTGCTTAAGTGTGATAGCAGCTTCATCATATGATGTACCAGTAGGCAAAAAGCATGAAATAATCAACTTACCAATGTGATATAAACCTAAATGCACTGAGTATGAGTGGGTAACACATTAGTGGTGTATGGTTTAATGACCTTAATTCTTGCGTTGATAGATTGCCAAAATCTGAAGTTTTGGGTCTTTATACTGTTATTTCATCTGGGGATATCTTGACTGTCCTTCTGTACAGAACTAAAATTGTACATGACCTTGGGAAAGAAAGTCACTTGGAATTAGCACATTTCTATTTGAATGTCTGTATGTGTCCCGATACACACAATTTTGGTCTGATTCTGAAATCTTCTCTGAAAAAAGTCGTGTACCTCCTCTGCTGCATCCAGATATATGCTGACCTGGAGGTGCTAGGCAACGACAGCTTCTGCTGCATCCAGATACATGCTGACCTAGCTGTACGTTGTCGCGCTATAGATCTAATACACCCGAAAGAGGCCCTCAAGTGCCCAAATGAAACCCAATAAACCTATATCAAACTGAGTAAAACTCATTAGATCTGTATATTATACCATCTCTGCTAAAGATCTATTCTGTTCTTTTCTCAACCTATTCCCAGTTAAGATTTCAGAAATCTGGATTGGACTTGTGAAATATGTGGTAGGGAAGATACTTGCATGATAGAGTGTGTTGTTTATATTTCCAGGAATTGATTCGTATTTATTTGGGTGTTCATTGTTAAGCAATTAAAACATGATAAAACAGATTATATGCAGACCTAGGCACTGTCAGGATATCTTAAAGGATGAATTCAGTATACTCACCTACTACGATGAATCTTTGTGCATACCTTGATCGCGGGGGTATATCCTGAAGTGGGACACACTAGTATATCAGATATAAAATTACCTTAACGTATCATATGGTAATGGTACTTGACATGTTCATGCATTTTGTTTAGGTGGACGAACATACTGGTAATCATCTTGGACTGCTTTTCTCGAAAATTAAATAAAGAATTATCTAATTGTGTGAAACAGTTTGATTATGCTGATATGATCTTCTTACCGGTGATTCTCACAAAAATAGAGTGTTTATTGTTTTTCGTATTTATTTGCTTTCAGAAAAATATAAAAAGTCAAAAATAGTGTCTTTTTCTGTTTAAAATTCTTAACGTACGAAAAACTGTTATTCTTGGAGGAATTGTTACTGATAGGGGGAGACTGTGTTAGTAAGTGGGTTCAAAATTTTGAAATGATGCAGGTTATAAGATGTTTGATTAAACATTGTTGCGTGTTGGTGCTAAATGGAAAATGCTTAATCTGATACAGTTTAACTATCTCTTGAATAATAATAATTCTTTAACTATGTTGAAAAATTCTTATGGTTTCTCGAGATGTTTGTTTTATAGTATACAGATTGAAGCAGTTTGTTGATGAGAAGTTGTTGTGAAGAGATGAGGAGTTTGTTGCTGCTTGGTAGAGTCCTCCTTCTACAATGCAGAATGGATGCTGTGAAGACTTATTGAGAATGCTGAATCACAACTTGGAAGATTTGGTGATTGGATACATCAGCTTAGGGGGAGTCTGTTGCTGACAGAGTTCATGTTGAAGCTGACGCTATCCAAAGACCAAAGACTGTGAGATTCTGAAGACTAAAGTTTCCTTTGCAAGCTATTGTCAAGGGGGAGTTTGTTGGTGCATGTTATGTGACAACAGCGTTGGTTTGGTCTTTGGATATTGAACACGTGTTTGGGCCGCGAAGACTCGCGAAGACTTATGAAGACTTAATGAATTCGAGTTATTGAAGCCCAATCAAGTCCAAGTTTGTATCTAGTTTATTAGGTCCGAATTTAATGTAATTGTATACGGACCAGAGCCCAAATCGTGTATGGGAGGTTGTGGTATATAAACAACCTCTTGCTACATGTTTAGGGTTAGACTTTTGGAGATTTTGGTTAGACTTTTGGAGATTATTGAGAGCATTCGAATTGTGAGAGTTTTAGAACAAACAAAAATCGGCTGTTGGTTCGTGGAGATCTTGAGTGATTGTAAACGTTTTCGTTGGATAATCATAGAAGATCGGTTGGTAAATCGTCTTGTGTTCTTGTTTCTGTTTGCTAGGTTTATCAAGGGGATTCCGCACCCTTGGTAGATTGTCAATTTTGTTACGATCCATACGGGATAGGGACCTACATTGTACGAGAATTCGACTAAAGGTAAATGCGAATCCCAATTACCACCAAAATCTATAACGCACGAATGAAGCATGTCTTCAAGGGTGCGAATCATACGCTCAGTCTGACTGTCGGTCTGGGAACGGAAAGTGGTACTTAGATTAAGAGTAGTACCGAGAGCGGATTGGAAAGTCTCCCAGAGACACGAAGTGAATCGACTATCGCGGTCAGAGATGATGTCATGAGGTGTCCCATGTCGACAAATGACTTCGTCGGTATAGATTCGTGCTAATCGTTCATCCTTATTGTCTTCTCGTATCGGCAAAAAGTGAGCGGATTTCGTAAGACGATCAATGATAACCCAAATGTTAACGTGACCTGATGGCGAGCGAGGGAGCTTCGTAATGAAGTCCATAGCTATACTCTCCCATTTCCACATCGGGATCTCGGGTTGTTCAAGTAAGCCAGAGGGTCGTTGATGTTCGGCCTTGACTTTAGAGCAACTTAGGCACTTTGAAACATAGAGACCGATATCCTTCTTCATTCCTGGCCACCAATACCTGGCGCGGAGCTCCTGGTACATTTTTTCGGCACCAGGATGAATGGAATATCAAGATTTGTGGGCTTCACTCAACAAAATCTCACGAAGATTATTGCGACTAGGTATCCAAATGCGATCGAGGTAGTGAAATATACCATTCGATTTATTCACTAGTTGTTTTTCGGTTCTGAGTATTGTTTCCTCCTTCAAGGTGCTTTCGGTAAAACAAGCGTGTTGAGCTTCGCGAATGAGAGCTTCGAGGTTGTGTTGGGCTTGAACATTACGAATACTATGTAAATAGCTTCGTTGGCTAAGAGCATCGGCGACGACATTTGCTTTGCCTGGGTGTTAGAGAATCTCACAATCGTATTCGTTGAGAAGTTCCACCCATCTACGTTGGCGCATGTTCAACTCTTTCTGGTTTAAGATGTGTTGTAGTCTCTTATAGTCGGTGAAGATCGTACACTTGGTACCATAAAGGTAGTGTCGCCAAATCTTTAATGCAAAAACAACTACACAGAGTTCGAGATCGTGGGTTGTGTAGTTCTTCTCATGGACTTTGAGCTGGCGAGAAGTGTACGTGATAACCTTGTCTCGTTGCATAAGAACACAACCAAGACCTAGGTTAGAGGCATTGCAATAGAATACAAAGTCGTCGTTTCCATCGGCTAGCGCGAGCATGGGAGCATTGCAAAGCATACGCTTGAGAGTTTGAATGGCATCCTCTTGTTTGGTTCCCCAAACAAAAGCCTTGTCTTTATGCGTTAGGGAGGTGAGGGACGACGATTTTAGAGAAATCAGCGATAAATCGATGGTAGTAACCCGCCAATCCGAGAAAAGATCGAACTTCGGACTGGGTTTTCGGTGTAATCGAACTCTTAACTGCTTCAATCTTTGCAGGATCGACGTGAATACCTTGACTATTGACAATGTGACCGAGAAACTGAACTTCCTCAAGCGAAAATTGACACTTAGAGAACTTAGCATAGAGGCGATTTCCTTGGAGAAGCTCGAGAACTAAACAAAGATGATGTGTGTGTTTGGCTTTCGACCTCGAATTGATAAAGATATTATCGATAAACACGATGACAAAGCGATCAAGAAAGGGTTTATACACTCGATTCATCAAATCCATGAAGACTGCAGGTGCGTTGGTAAGACCAAAGGGCATAACGACGAATTCATAATGGCCATAACGGGTACGGAAAGCGGTTTTCGGGATATCTTCCTCCTGAATTCATAGTTGATGATAACCAAAGCTTAGATCGATCTTAGAAAAACACGTAGCACCTTGTAGTTTGTCAAATAAATCATCGATTCGGGGCAAAGGATAGCGATTCTTGATGGTAAGCTTATTTAGTTCCCTATAATCGATGCACATTCGGAACGATCCATCCTTCTTTTTAACGAAAAGGACAGGTGCGCCCCACGGAGATGTGCTAGGGTGTATGAAGCCTTTATCATGTAATTCCTGGAGTTGACTAGCAAGTTCACGCATTTCGGATGGAGCGAGGCGATAAGGGGCTTTAGCAACAGGGTTAGCTCAAGGAATGAGGTCGATACGAAAGTCAATATCGCGAGTCGGGGGTAGACCAGGTTAATCGTCAAGAAAGACATTAGGAAAATCACGAACCACTAGTACCTTTTCCATTGGCTTCTTTTCCTTCTCCGCTACTACAATGTGAGCCAAGAAAGCCATGTATTCCTTTCGGAGATACATGCTTGCTTGAATGCACGACATAAGTTTCAATTCCTTTGAGGATACTTCGCTATAAACACATAATTGATCACCGTTTAAAAGAGAGAAACAGATCATCTTTTCGAAACAAATGACTTCACCACGATTTTCGCGAAGAAAATCCATGCCTACTATGATAATAAAACTACTAAGTTGCATCGGAATGAGATCGATCGGAAAGACGTGATTGTTGAGCTCAAGAGTACAATCACGAAGAACAAAACTAATGGTGACGGTTCTTCCGATGGCAATTTCTATGTCGAACGTTGTTTGGAGGTTAGCGGGTTTACGGTTTAGGAGCTTTTCGAATTTGAATGACATAAAATAGTTATCGGCTCCAGTATCAAACAAACACGAAGCATAAATACCGTTAACAAGGAACGTACCATTGACAACATTGTTGTCATTCTGAGCCTGTCGGACATTGATGTTGAAAGTTCTTATGCGGGCTGCTTGGCGTGGTTGCTGCTGCTGTTGTGGCTGCTGTCGCCGCTATTATTGCTGCTGCTGCTTGGTTACCACAAGAGTAGCAGGCTCGTGTATGAACAGCGGGTGCAAGAGCTGCTTGGTTACCCTGGATAGCAAGAGGTTGAGTTGGCGGTGCTGGAGCTGGAGCAGCTTATTGACACGGGCCTGAACGGCAATGAGCAGTAAAGAGCCCATAGATGTTGCAGTTTGCCCATAAACGACAATTCACCCCAGCTGGGTGATAGTAGGTGCAAGTGGGGCAGAGAGGATGAAGACAAGTATACGCACACTTCGCAGGCGGTGCGTTGGTGTTGGGAGCTGCAACTTGATGGTTCTGGTTGGGTTGAGCAGGGACGGCGTTGAGAGGTGCGGCAGTAGTAGCGTAGTTCTTGTTGTTGTTACCCTTGCGCTTGCGATTATGACGTGAGGACTTTGAACCTTGTGATGCTGATGTGTCGGTAGCGGGAGAGGGAGTAGCAGTGACCTGGTTGAGATTATTGGTTGAGGTTTTGAAATACCCAGCTAAGACTCGTTTGTTGTTGATCTCAGCTGCTAGTTGGTAAGTCTCTTCAATAGTAGCAGGTTTAGCTGCTTGAATAAAGTCAGCTACACAATCGGCTAGAGCGCGGATGTACTTATTAATTGTCATATCAAGTGTTGCCACCTGGCTAGGACAGATGATACTGAGCTGCTTGAAGCGAGCGGTGAGACCAGCGGTGTCACCTCCATCCTGTTTGATATGCCAGAATTAATTCTCCAGCTTTTGCACTTCATGAGGAGGGCAGAACTCCTTCATCATGAGCTCTCTGATTTCCTCCCAAGATAGGCCATAAGCTGCATCATTACCGCACCTGTTACGCTCAAAGTTGAAGAAAAGTTTGAGAACAGTTGAAAAATGTTGAAATCTTGTTGAAATTCAGGTTAAAATGTGTGGAAATCTTTTAGATCTGAACCAATCTTGATGTGATGATGTCACACAACAATTTTCATGAGCAACCATGTGAGAACCATCTTCAGGAGGCCCAAATCAGGTGATTTCAATAAGTAAACGAGTGATTTTGATGGAGAAGATGATGAAGTAGTGTGTAGTGGTGAAGATTGTACAAGATTTGAGGAGAAATACTTACGAAATGGCCTTGAATCGAGAGAAAAATGACTTGGAGCTACTTGAGTGCGTACTGGTCGGATGGAGCTGTCACATCAATGAACAGTAGTGTACGGGTGCTATTTATAGTGTGAGAGAGGGAGTTAAGGCGGTGGGAGAGGAGTGTGTCGAATGGATGTCCGGTCGGATGGCGATCTGGACGGATGTCCATTCGATCGAGTGGTTATTCGATCGGACGAGATGTGCGAGTTAGTTTTCCAACTTTCGTTTCGTGCGTTAAGCGTTGCGTTGCGTTTAAGCGAGTTACGAGTAAGCATTTGAGTGTGTAAGCATTGCGTTGATCATCACATAACATTTAAAAAAAATCACACAAATAATCATACAATCACATAAATGCATAAAAGTAAATCCGCGTTTCGAGTTTGCGTTGCGATAGCGTTAAGTCTAAACAAGCGATGTGACGTGAGATAAAATGTGTTTAGACACTGTGCGTTGTAAATAGCATTTAATGCGACAACTACGTTTTAAATGAGCGTTGTAATATGCGTTTAATAATGCATGTTGAAAATAGTTTTAAACCCTTTTGCGATAATCGGAATCTCGGGAGTACAAGTCAATTAAGCAAGAAATGACAGATACAAGTAATGACCCGGAAGGTCGGGTTGTTACAGTTTTTGAGATGAGGGTTTGGGTTTTGTTGCAGTAGAGGATGCAGGCCTTTTAGGAGTAACAGATGTTTTGGGAAATGTGGCTATTGGTGGTCTGTTATTTCTAAAAGACTTTCTTCTTTGAGAAGTACCAATGTTTTCCATTTTCTTCTTTTCCTCTCGTTCTTTCTTCCAGTTGTAGGCTTTGCTATCTGTTGTGTCTTTTCTTTTCTGCTTTACTAAAATCTCCACATCAGTTTGGACATTGAGGGTCTCATCAATTCCCTTTTTCTTTCCAACATCTGATGTTTCAGAATATTTTGTAGAAGTATCTTTGGCAGACCCTAGCTTTTGTTTTTGCTGACCTTTTGGTTTTGCTTTAGGATCAACATCCAGCTTTCTCAATGAATCTTTCTCCCCCTTTTTGGCATCATCTTCATCATCTTTTTCAAAGATAAATGCAGGGGAGGAGCCAGTAATCTTTTGCATGGATTCTTTGATACCCCTTATGTCTGCCTGAGTATCCTTGTACCTAGCCTCCACCATAACTATTATCAGTTCCATGTGTGAGTTGTGTTGGAGTTCAGCTAATTCCATTTAAGCTGCAAGTATTGGTTGCACGGAATTCCATAACTCTTGGGTGACTTACTGATAACTAGGCTGACTTTTAGAAGCCTCCAACACTTGTTTCATCATGTCTTTCATTTCCCCACCAGTGTTTTCAATGGTAGACATTCTATCCGTAAAGTCTCTATATCTTAATATGCCACCTAACTTAATAGGATCATCTGAATTCCTACCAAAGGTGGTTGTATTTGCCTTGGTGATAGGAGTAGACTCCAAATCATCAAAAGTAAATGCCCATTTTTCTTGGTTCTGGGGACTTCCCACTGGATCAGTGGTTACCTTAGTAGCCACAACAATGGTTGTCTTTAAAGGAGTCTTAGAGATGAAACTACTGTCCAAATGTAAATTAGTGGATTCAACATTTGTAGTAGCTGCTCCACTTGAACTACCAATAAGAGTTTCGTAAAACTCAAGTGGTGTAGCCTCCTCAACTATTTGGGGGATAGCTGATTGAACAGGGTCAGACACAGTAATTTGTTGAGGCATACTCTCATTAATGTGTTGGTGCGAGGGACTGTTTTATGTCTGAATGTTAATAGCTTCAAACAGCGGTATGATGGTAGGTGGAATTGGAGATGAAGGGAGTGGTGTTGAAAGAGACAATGCCCCAAGATAAGGGCTTTTAAAAATAGTTTCAAGTGAAACATATGCATCATTTATGTTGTCCCTGTGCTTATAACATGTTCCTTTTGTGAGGAAACATGAGGAGTTAGGTGTAAAGGTTGAGATCTTTCCACATGTTGTGAGGAAGTAGCAACAGTGGTTTCAAGTGACATTGGTGTTGCCACTGGGTTAACCTCTAGGATCTCATCTTCCAGAGGACCCGTTTTATTAGGTTTGGTAGGCTTTTTGGATTTTGTTTTGGTCTTTTTGGATTTTGTTGGTGGGGGGTTTCACAGCAGTGGTTGTAGTGCTGTGATCATCAAGAGCAGTGGGCTCAGCAACTGAGGTTTGAGTAGCAGATGTGGACTCATCTAAAATTTGCTCATTCATCTTTGCTTTTATTTTGGAAACGTTAGACTATTTGTCCATAATGCGAGTAAAAGTTTCTGATATTAGACTGTTCATTTTAAAAGTTGTACCTTGCTCAAAAGCCTTTTGAGAAACATATTTTTGCAGGTAGTAGCTTAATAGTCTTGGAAACATGAGAAAAGCAACATTTTTCCTGTTTTTAATGTTTTTTAAATTCGTAAGCAAGTCATAAAACATTGCTTGGGAGTAGTTAAAATCAGTGTTTGTTAAAATTGCATACCCCAAGTATTGAATTTTCAGAGGTATTTCATTAAAAGCACTAGTTTTATTAGAGAGACATGTTAAGAGGGTATGGAATAGGAATTTTATTAGTGGTGGAAAATTTGGCTTATACATAGTAGCCTTTTTAATTGTTCATCATATCCCCTTTCAGTCAACTCTATTTGAAACTCATTTTTTGGGAAAGATGTCTTACCTGCCAGGTCGTTTATCCCAAATGTAGTGGAAATGGTAGTTAGGGTTATTGCAACCAGTTCACCTATGAATTTGGAAGTTATACTGAACGGGTAATTGCCTTGTTCTTCAATGTTAGCATTTGCCCAAAAATCTTGGAGAGTATCTTGGTAAATTGGTGCATCGGCAGTAAAAAGTGCTTTATATTTGGATGATGACAGGGTGTCAATTATTGAGTGGAAGTCGGTGTTTTTGTCAGTATTCTCGAAAGTGGGGTGGTAGTTATGAGGGTGTTTGATTAGCAGAGCCATGATCGGAGTTTTAGAAATTGTGAGAGGTTGAAGAAGAAGTGAAGAAGAAGATGGTAACCGCTTTGGAGAATTTTTGACTTCGATACGGCGAGTAAAAGCTCTGTTTGGGGATAAAACCAGGTTTTATAAAAGGGAAAAAGTGAATGCTGATGTGGCAACGGTTTCAAAGATCGGACGGTTAACATTTGCCTACGTGACAACCGCTGATGGAAAGTGGAAGACAGTTGTTTGGAAACCACTGTTGGGCAACAACAGTGGTTGGGAATATGAAAACAATGGCTGATTTTAGTCTATCAATGGATAGACATCAGTGGTTGATACCAACAGTTGTTTGGTCAACATTGGTCAACAAAGGAAAATGAAAACAAAGATTGTCTTTCAGTAGTGGGCGAATTTTCAACCAATCAGAGGTTTAAAACAATCAGTGGATATGGACAGACTTTTAAGGATTTATGAAAATTTTCATTTTAAGCTATTTTTAAGGATGGAATTTTGATTTTTTTCTGAAAACATTTTAATGTTTGTTATTCAAGGATAAGAAGGTTTTTCCTTCTAATCCAAGTTAAGCATGCCAATTCTTTAGATCAAGCTTTCAAAGATAGATATGTCTAATGGTTTTGTTAGCACATTTGCCAGCTGATCTTGAGTTGTAACATGATGCAAAGAAATCAAACCTTTTTAATAGCAGTAACTAGTTTTTTGATGTGCTTGGTGGTAGAATGGGATACTAGATTTTTGATAATATTTTCAGCTGCTTGACTATCCAACATGAGAGGAGTCTTTAGAGTAGTTATACCAAAATCCAGTAACTAGTTTTGAAGCCACAACAGTTGGGCTGTATAACTTGCAGCAGCAATGTATTCAGCTTCAGCAGTGGATGTGGAAACAAATGCTTGCTTTTTGCTTTGCCAAGACACTAAGCAATTGCCTAGGAATTGAAACCCTCCTAAAGTAGACTTCCTTGTAGTGTTGCATCCAGCAAAGTCACTATCTGAAAAACCTGAAAGCTTGATATTCCCATTAGCAGGATACCAGATACCAAGTGTGGGAGCACCTTTTATGTATCTGAATATCCTTTTCACAACAATGAGATTTGACTTCCTAGGTGTAGACTGGGATCTGGCACAGACACATGTTACAAACATGATGTCTAGCCTTGATGTAGTTAGGTACAATAAAAACCCAATCATGCTTCTATAAAAAGTTTGATCAACCAAGTTATCTTTTTCATCAGCAGTGACAAGCTTTGTGGTTGCCATGGGTGTACTACATGGTTTGCAATCATCCATGTCAAAGTTCTTTTACATATTTGCTTTGATTAATTAAAGTTCCATTTTGCAATTGTTTAACTTGGAGACCAAGAAAGCATTGGAGTTCACCCATGTCACTCATTTCAAACTCTGCTGTCATGAGTCTCCTAAACTCTTCACACATGGAGGTACATGTGCTTCCAAAGATGATGTCATCAACATAAATTTGGACAATCATCAAATCTTTTCCTCTCCATTTTAAAAACAATGTTTTATCAATTTTACCTCTTATAAAGCCTATAGAAATGAGAAAAAATTGAAAGAGTTTCATACCAGGCCCTTGGTGCTTGTTTCAAGCCATACAGAGCTTTATTGAGCTTGTAGACATGATCAGGATAAAAAGGATCTTCAAAACCAGGAGGTTGGAAAACATATACGTCTTCCTGTATTTTGCCATATAGGAAAGCGCACTTTATATCCATTTGATACACCTTGATGTTGTGGTTGACAACAAAGGCTAAGAACAGTCTGATGGCTTCAAGTCTTGCTACAAGAGAAAATGTTTCATCATAGTCTATGCTTTCTTCTTGTTTATAGCCTTGAACCACAAGCCTAGCTTTGTTCTTGACAACAATGCCCCTTTCATCAGTTTTGTTCTTGAAGACCCACTTTGTGCCAATTGGACTTACATCCTCAGCCTATCTTCTCTTGCATAGCTTCTACCCAACAATTGTCTTTTAGTGCCTCTTGGTACTTGACTGGTTGGATGAGAGATAGAATCCTACAAAAAGACAAATGTTTTGGGATTAACTTCTTGTGAGAACCCCTTCATTGATGTTGCCAATAACTTGATCAGGTGGATGAGATTTAAGGAAGATTAGATCCCCCTTGTATGGAACAATTGCATTGAGAGGTGAAGGCTGCAGATGTGAATCATCTGAGCTAACATTTGTTCGCAATTTTGTAGAACCAACATCTGTTTGGAATGGAGGTGGAGGAATAGGAGGAATGGGTGTGGCACAATGTTGATTTTTATCCACCGTTGATGGATTTTTATCAACAGAGGTTGGAAATGATGAAATGGCAGAGGTTTGATTAACAAAAGTTGGTTCACCAATGGCAGAGTTCTTACAGCTATTTTGAACATCTGCTTCTCTAATGGTGGTTGTGACTTTGTATTGTGGAATCACAATATCACATCCATTATCTTGTGAGAAAGATTGTGGTGTATCTGCAGAGTTAGTCTTGACAGACACATCTTCAAATGTAAATTTATCAAGGTCAGACAGTTCAGCAGGGTTTGCTAGGATTTTCAATGATGAAAGTTCATTGAACTTTACATTCAAAGTCTCTTCCACACACCTAGTACTTGTGTTAAACACTTTATAGGCCTTGGCAGTGGTTGAGTATCCCAGATGATAACCATAATCGACTTAGGCTGCAAATTTTGAAATTGAATCTTTTAAGTTTAGGATAAAACATGGGCAGCCAAAGATTTTGAAATAGGAGATCAATGGTTTGATCTTGAACAGAGTTTCATAGGTAGTCTTTTGATGCCTGGAGTTGATTAAAACTCTGTTCTGCACATAACAAGCAGTGTTTACAACCTTTACCCAAAAAGTTAAGGGTAAACCTGAGTCTGCAAGCATTGTTCTGGCAGTTTCAATCAAAGTTCTGTTTTTCCTTTCAACCACCCCATTCTGTTTTAGTGTTCTTGGGATACTGTACTGCCTTACAATCCCTTTTGCTACACAGAACTCATTCAACTCTTTGTTTCTAAACTCTGTTCCATTATTACTTCTAAAGATTTTTATTGGCAAGTCAAATTGCTTTTCAACCTGTTTAACAAAGTCTTGCAAAATACCTGCAGTCTCATCTTTAGAGTGTAAAAAGTAAATCCATGTAAACCTAGAAAAATCATCAACAATGACCAAACATTATCTTTTCTTTTTTCAAACCAATGATTTTTACTGGGCTAAACAAATCCCTGTGCAACATTTGTAAGCACTTGGTTGTTTTGGACTCTTCAATTGACTTTTAAGAGCTTTTATGTTGTTTAGCTTTTAGACAGGAAACCCAATGCTCAGAACAAGTAAAAACTTTTTATGGAAGGCCTCTTACAAGGCTTTGTTTTGAGAATGTGGTGATAGTTTTCAGATATGTGTGCCTAAGTCTCCTATGCCATAATTCTGTCTCTTTGTTAGAGGCAGCTGAGAAAAAACAAGCATCAGCCATTGGGTTATCTTTCAACATATCAACCACATACACATTGTCACTCCTTTGATCAATAAGCTGTGTTTTACCCCCAGCTACGATTTCTTTAATCTTTGTAACCATTTTTGGCCCAACAAATTTTACAATTATCCTTAGTGAAGAATGAACCATAACCCTTTTCACTCATTTGTGAAACGCTAAGGAGGTTGAATTTAAGACCGTCGATAAGATTGACATTTTCAAACTTGAGTTTCGCAGCCTGCACTGTCCCTGAGCCCAACACCTTCCCCTTTGAATCGTTACCAAAGGATATATCACCCTTCCATGTTTTCTTAAATCTTTGAGTGGGGCTCTACATCCAGTCATGTGCCTGGAGCCTCCACTATCTACACACCATAAACTCTCTAAGCATGCAGAAGCTCCCTACACATCAAGTAACAAGTTAGTTCAAGTGGGTCTCTAAAGCTAAGATGGCTTTGGATGAGGTCACCGATAGGTCAACCTCAAGTCCAGGAGCATGAACAATGGTTAAGTCAGGGGTTTGAACAATTTTTTTAGCATTTTACTGTAACCACTATTATGGGCCATCTCCTATCAGATGTTGGTAACCAAAAGGATGCCTAGTCATTTTTGGCTTAGAGGGCCTTTTGTAGGCTTCATAAGCATAAGGGACCTTTTGGTAAGATGGTTGAACAAATCCTCTTGGGAATTGGTTTGCTGGTGGTGCATCTGTTACTTGTACCTTTCTGGGAGCAGAGGTTTTTTCAATTATTTCGTAACAGATGTTTGAACGGGCACAAAGGTCTGTTTGTTTTGGGGGGTAGGTTTTTGTGGACTCTCTAGTGTTTTAAATGCATACTCTTTTCTTTTAACCTCAAAAGTTTTGAGATACACACACTCTTGTGTAAGATGATTGGTTTTTCCACAAATTGTGCACTTAGGTGCAGGCTCAACGACACTTGTGTTGTTTATATCATATTCTTTTAGAAGAAAACATTCTTTTGTAGCATGATTCCTCTTTTCACAAAAATCACAAAATAGGTTTTAACTTTTTCTCTTTTCTTCCTCTTTTCAACAGAGTTTTTAACCTCTGTTGGGATGTCTTTTAGAGGAATGACTTTAACCTTGGCTGCTTTGACACCCTCAATTGTGGAAAATCCATTGGCTTAAAGTTTTCAAGGATGTCACATTCATCAGACAAGGTGGGTTTGAATTGATATTTTTCTATCTCTTCAAAGGTTGATGACCCCTCTAGTCTTTGTAAAACAATTTTGTTACCCTTTTTATCAGTGAGTTTGATCTCTTGACCAGCCAAGTTTGTTGGAATTACTTCAACCAAGCCAGATTCAATTTCAGTAGTGTTTTCAGAAGTTTGGTCATGTTTTCTAAATCCAATGCCAAACTTCACATTGCCCTTGATCTGCTTTTCCAACATTAACTCATAACCTTTACAAGACTCCACCCATTTTTCATAGGTGATTTGGGTGGACTCAAGGTCCTTTTTGCAACTCTGGTATTTTTCTACCATAGTTTGGAGTTGGTCTTTGGTTATGCTGTTTTCATGTTTTAAGCTGCTGATCTCATTTTCTTTTTCAAACAATTTGTTTTTCAATTGTTTAAAAGTTTTTTCAAATTGTACTTCATCACTTAAGATCTTGTTCCTAAGGTTTTCATTCACCTCTTTTATTTTAGCAAAATCAATAATGCATTTATCTAAACATGGATCTTTTAAGACCTGAGGTGATACCTTGGCAGTAGCCATCATGGCACAGTCACATTCACCATCACATACACTAGCATCCCATGGATCAGCAAAAGGTTCCATCAGAGGTTCAGCTTCTTTCTCTTCTAACATCTGTTCACCAACAATATTTGTTGTAACCATTGTTTCAACAATTTCTTCCACCTCTTCAGATCTGGACTCCACTTCCTCAGATTCTTGCCCTTCTAGTATTGACTCTAATTCCATGAAACAAAATTAATCAGGTGAAACATTAGGATTATCAATTAGAGCAAAATTTTCATCAGTTAAGTCCTCAGGCATGCTATTCCAATCAACAAAGCCCTGTGTAAAGAAACTCTGTTGACTGGCCTCTGAAGGAGCAAATGTTTGTGCAGCTTGTTGTGGTGTTGTTTGCATTTGAACCTGGGGTGCAGGGGCTTGAATATACTGAATCTGTGGAATAGTAGTTTGGGCATACTTGACAGGAACAGTGTTTACAGGATGTGCAAAATGGGTAGTGTTTTGCATATGAGGAACAGGGGTATATTGGGAATAGTGCACATTGCTTTAAGTGTTCTAGGGTGAGTGATAATTGGTACACTGTTTTGACTCCTACATTCCCTAGCAAAGTGACCAAGCCTATTTCACTTATAGCACTTGATTTTTGACTTATTTAAATTCCCATGCAATCCTAGAAACTTCCTACCAGTTCTTTTATAAAACTTGGTTATTCTAACACTCAAAAAGGCAAGCTGATGCAAAATGTCCATCTCTTCCAGATCTGTGGGATCAAAATGTTGAAGGTCATTCAGTTCAAAGGATAAGTTATCAGTGATCTGGCTTTCCCTATTAGCTGTGAAAGCATAACTGGGTGAGTAAGGCTAAGAGTTGAAGGCTCCACCTACAGTTATGTCAATATAGTGATCATAACTCTGGTCCTTACTACCACCAGATGACTTTTCCTGACCCAAAAGTGTTGTGTTACCAAAAGAGTAATCATCAGCCACTTTTCCAGATTCCTGCAACTTCTTTTTCTCATTCAGCTATCTTTCATATGTGAGAAGCCTACCATGAAGTTGGGTCAGATTCATCTCTTTAAACCCAACAGAATTTCTAGTAACAAAGGCTACAATGTCCCACTTATCTGGTAGTGATCTAAGAAACCTACTATTTAAATTAGAGTTAGCATATTCAACATTAACCAGTTTTAGCTCACTAATCAGACAGCTAAACTTCTTAATTGTTGGGTCAATGACTCTCCCTTAACATGATAGAACGTTTCATATTGTTGGTTTAAGACCTCTCTGTTGTTTTCAATAACCTCTTCTGTCCCACTAAATTTCTCTTTGAGTGCATCCCATAGCTCTTTAGCACTGTTACAGTGTAACAGGCCAGCATATATGCCATTGGGTAGTGATGTAGCAACTATACTAAATGCTTTCGCATCTAACTCAATCTTCTGAAAATCTTGGTCAGAGTAATTTTTAGGCTTCTTAGGTACTTGGACCTTGGGATCTTCTACACTTGGCACCATTGGAAAATGGGGTCCAAAGATGACAGACTTCCAGCAAACGGTGTTTTGTTATGCTAAGACATGGCCCATCCTACGTTGCCAGATATTGTGTTCAGATCTAACAAGCATAGGTGGCTTGTATAGTGTGCCGGAGTTGTAAGGATCTTATGATTGTGAAGACATTTTGGTTGTTTTACAAAGTTTTGATTAATCAACTTTGAATGTGATTAAGCTTATACTCTGTTTTTCAACAAATATGAACAGCACAATATCAATGAATTTGAGCTACTCTTTTATGTCAAATTGATTGTTAAATCGAATTTAACTGACCTATGCTCTGATACTAATTGTTAGCATCTGAATTTAATTGTTTGTGTTGTTTTTATAAGATGATAAATGAAAGAGATAAACAGATGAACAATTGCAGCGGAAATGAAGAAAAACTTTATAACACAAACAATGGTAGAACAACTTTCATCATAAATACATTGTATTGAATGATTGTATTACACAATTATTTTGCGTATGCATGAATTGCTATCTCCCCCTCAGCCTGAGATCACACAGTGATTGTTCGTACAAAATGTAAGTGTGTGAGAAATGATCTAATAGAACAGTACATGCACTGTCTATTTATAGTACTATCCTAACCACTGTGACATCTTGGCTGACGTCACATAGACAGTGACATCTAACAATACTAACTGACTCTAAACTCTGCTTAATACAAAACACTGTTACAATTAAATATTGATTACTAAAGCGCTTTTGATGCTATCCTTTGATGGGCTCAACCAATGATGAAGCTTTAGCAGTGCTTTCTGTCACACCCCAAAAACGTCGCAGCGGAATATTAAACGTAGTGGAGACGGAAGTTGGTGCCCATTTATATCTTGTCGAGCGATGCATTTTGTTGTTGGATATATTGGTTTATTTTAAACATAAGTTATTAAACATTACGTTTTAAGACGCGACGCAACTACATAGTTAAGATGTCTTTGATCCTTATGGATCTTATTACATAAGTCCCAGAAAGTTTAAAAGTTGTCCAACATTTTCAAACAAACAACATGCATCATTCAAACACAAGATACGCCATGATTCCCGAAGCCGAACTCAAGTACCTGTAGAACACGTTAAAATCAAGTGTCAACACAAAGGAAGGTGAGTTCACTTATTCGTTTACTAACAGATTTATTCCAAGGAAAACTTTCTGTTTAGGTTTTTATTTAAAACATCCATTTAATTCTTAGAAAGTCCAATTTACTTTCTTAATAAAATTCATGGGCCTTCCGTCGCAGTTTCTCGAACCCAACAATATTGTTACTGCCAAATTTTTGTATATTAAATTATTGCGTCAATTTTCAGACTCGTATGTTAGCTAGACGATATGAACTATATATTAACCATGCAGGGATAATCAAAGCTAGACAATAAACATAATATTAATTAGTCGTTTGACATTGACACAGGGCGACCAGTCACGACGGGGTTGTCAACCCGATAGATTTACCAACAATTCATCGCGTACAATACTTAACTGATTAAACGACATCATGGGCGCATGGTTCTTTCTCGAAGAACAATATGATGTCTGCCTCACGTACAATATATATATTCTACTAATATGACAATTTAATACACGACGATTTATGAATTCCCCTGTCACTCAAGTGTTGAGACCCAGTCCGGAATTCATCCCCAATCCGTACGGTCTCGTTTCACTTAAGAAATACCGCACATACAATATTCCTTCATCAAAAACGTTTTAATTCGAAACGTATAACTTATCAAATTTCATATATTTTCAGCGAAAATATATATTTTATATTAAAAGGTATGTTTTATTTCGAAAACATTATTAAACCCTTTTAACGACGTGTTCCACCCCCAAAATATATACAAAACAGTAAAAAGAGGGGTTTAGTGACACTCACCTTTGGGTGCATATTTTAATATCGCAATCCCAGAGATTGATTTTCTACACGTCCTAATATAGGAATGATTCTAAGTCAATATACATAGCACAAAATCCTAAGTTTCTTCGTTTCTTAGAATTATCACATAACTTTGAGATTTTCTCGAAAAATTGTCATTTTTTATTATGTGGGCAAGTTAATATATAGATAAAAATGCTCGGATAGTCCTTGTGGTTTGCCTATTTTTCACCTTTAGTCCCTAACTTTCTAAAATTAGAGCTATAGTCCCTAACTTTTGCAATTTTGTTCCCGGATAGTCCCTGGCGCGAATGAGTGTTAGTTTTCTCAGTTAAGTGAGTGTGAAATGACTATAATACCCTCACTAATAAAAAAAATTATTAAATCATTATATAAATTATATTACCAATCCCTTCCAACTATGTGGGACCCACCCACCATCTTCAACCTATCTTCAATCCCACCCCCAATCTCACCCCACCATCAAACACCCATCCTCATCTAATAAGATCAACGACCAACAACCACCATCTTTCACCACCATTGAAATACCTGCAACCTACAACAATTGAACCAGTGGCAACCTGCAACAATCTCCGAGACCATTGGGTGTAATTCACCCCTCTCAATACAACCACCATAACCATAACAACCTCCACCTTCATTACCATCAACATCTTCATTATCCATTTTGGTCATAATTAATATTTTGTTTTCTGGTTCTAGTTAAGGCTTGAAAAGAAAATTTTAATTAAAAACACACCTCATAATTAACAAGACTTCACATCTTTGTCATAGACTCATAGTATGTATGTAGTATACATATAGACATACATTAGATTAGACACATACTTGTTGAAATTTTACAGCTTTTTCAAGCTCTACATGAGCAGTGAAATACATATAAATTTCAGATTGCATACAACTTTGTTTGTTCTGCGACTCCATTGTACACTCCGCCAACGATCTCTCTCTCAAACATTTCCGATCTCAGATCTGCGACAGCTGCGCCTCCAACGTCGTCTCCGTCGCCTGTTCCACCCATAACCTCCTCTGCACCACCTGCGACCACGCCTTCCACGGCGACTCCTCAATTTCCTCGCTTCACAACTGTTTTCCGGTAGATAAGATATATGTATGCAGTGAAGACAAAGATGGGTGTTTGATGGTGGGGTAAGATTCGGGGTGGGGTTGAAGATAGGTTGAAATTGGTGGTGGGCTGTGGGTGGGAGGGATTTGTAATATAATTTATATTCTTATATTTAATAATATCTTATATTAGTGAGGGTATTATACTCATTTTACACTCACTTAACTGAGAAAACTAACCCTCATCCCTATCAGGGACTATCCGGGAACAAAATTGCAAAAGTTGGGGACTATAACTGTAATTGTAGAAAGTTAGGGACTAAAGGTGAAAAATGGACAAACCATAGGGACTATCCAAGTATTTTTCTCTAATATATATATATATATATATATATATATATATATATATATATATACTTTTGTGATTTTAGCGACTTGAACGATTTTATTGGTGACCATTATTGTGTAAATCCGTTAACTCTCCCGTTTATACGCAATATATCTATGATTTGCACTTCGTAATATATATATATAAACATTCATAGAATTTACCACCGAACACGCGAAATATTACTAATTTATCTATTTTGTCATTTTTAAAGCAATTATACATAAAACATCTCATATGTACCAATTTTCATGTTCGACAAACAAGTTACACATTTATCGTAATTTTACCGTTTCTACCGCACAAAACGTACATTCATACATGCATAGTCTAAATTTCCCCATTATCAAATTAACACTTAACATATTATCACATTTACATGTTTAAATCATTTAACACATTTTATCACATAAGGTTCACTCAAAATTCACCCATACTAGTGTTCATCGAAAAATGCGTATTTTAGCGATTCGGTAACGTTTTCGGGCGTCGGAAGTCACGTATGACCAACCAAACACCAAATAAACTTAAAATTAGTTAAAATACTTGATTTTAAACTAAAAACATCAGTTTATTTACTGATCTAAATCAGTTTTATAAAAATCACCCGAAAAGCCGATTTTTGACCATTTTAACGCATAGTTTTGCGTTAAACGTTACTATAATCATCCCAACTCGAAACGACTTGCTATTTTAACAAAATACATGTTATTTACTGATTATAATAGTGGTTATAATAAGATTAGTGCAGTTTTTGTGTAAGTCACATAAATCATACGATTTCACGTATTTTACAACTTTTAATGCACCAAGTACAACATGTAAAGCTAGCAAACATTATGACAAAGTTATATATCATTAAACACTTCAAAATAACTTTATTTTAAGGTTTATAATCTGATCAAAATTAATTTTTATCAAATCATGCTCAAATGATCATTTCATGCTTTCATATTAACATGCATGTCCACATATGTGCATCTAATGCACTCATACAATATCATCAACATTATTTATGATCTAATCATACATCATGAACACATTAATATCATGTTCTTACAAAACACAACACATACATCATCATGATCGTCCAATCATTCATACATAAATGCTAATATCCTTTATATTTAAGAACATATGAAAAACTTTTATATGCATGCATACATACATACATACATATATATACGAAATATATATATACACACATAAACTACAAAATTTCACTTTTCATCATGTCACTTTTCAAATCTTAAATCATCTTTAGAACATTCTTATATGACACACTTAGATCTTACATGCATCCTACTTTTTAAGTAATCATGTAACTCAAGAATCTTTCAACAAAAATAAAAAACACAAACACTTACATAAACACACACACACTCACGGCCATATATATATATATACACACACATCCATTTTATTTCATTCAAAATATAACCCATTTGTTTTATGTTTCAAGTTTGTGATTAAACTCAAGATCAAGAGAAACTTCCAACACTATCAAGAATCATCAAGAATCAAAACAAAGTTTGTAAAATAAATTTTTATACCTTCAAGATTTTAGATGGGTTTTTGAGAATAGATGAGAATATGAAGGTTGTTCTTGCTTGAGATCACTTCCAAACCCCCTTTTCTAGCTTGAAATCACAATGGAAGTCCTTTGAATCTTCATGAAAGGTTTGAAATTTTTGAATATGTGTGTGGATAGGGGTGTTCGGCCATAGCTTGGAGAGAGAGAGAGTGAGAAAATGAATTTGATCTTTGGTTGCTTGATTGAAGTGTGTTAGAAGTTTAAATGCTTAAACACACTTCTCTAAATCCACTTGGCACACAATGACCATTCCAAGAAAAGGTGGCACCCTCCTTGGCCGCCAACACTCCTTCTCTCTCCTATATAGTCACACAAAATTCTATACATACATATATATATATATATATATATGTTAATTTAGGTTAAAACAGGTATTTTACTGGACACTGGGTATTTTATCTAGCGTTTTAAACCCGTTTTAGCGCGTTTTAAATTATTTTTAACGCTCTATAAAAATAAACCTGCCAAAATATTATGGGACAATATTTTGTTGGCCTGGACTGGCTATGTTGTCGGTATTTGGCAGTATGCGCGCTGTGCTGCGCGATACGCGTTTAAAATCGCAAAAATAAGAATTTAAGCGTTTTTATTTATTTTTGTCATTATATAAGAATAAGCTTATCAAATTGTTGCTAAAATGATTTTCAGTTGCCTTGACGGGCTGTGTTGACAGTATTTTGTCGGTATACGCGTTGTATTGCGCGGTACGCGCTTAAACTCGAAAAATAGAGTTTCTTAGCATTTTAATTTATTTTTCCTCGTGAATAGGGTTAAAATTATTATTCTAATCATAACAGACTATTTTTAGGATTTTAACACTGATCGGATGGTCACCGACGTTCGTTTCGCATTTTATCCGTTACGCGATAAGCGTTTATCCTACCGTTGCCAACATAATTTTTATCAAAATTTAATCTTACCAACACACTAAATTTCGCATATAAACATCATAACCAGTCAAATATAGCCCTGTTACCTATTCATAACACGTGTTACAATTGTACGCTACGTCCTGAAAAGCCGGGTGTCACAGTCTCCCCCTGTTTAGGAAATTTCGTCCCCGAAATTTTTACTCTACAGGTTTTGTTTTCGCACTAATTAAGAATAAAAAAATGAATCTATTGAATATAGTCTTATAGTTTCTGCGAGAAACTTGGATTCATACGAAGAATCCTTGTAGATCTATATTACACACGTTCTCGATTCCTAAACTCTCGTCTCAACACTCTCCACCCTTTCCAGGGTCTAACATTCGCAAACTCTAAATCAAGAAGATTCAAGTCAAGGTTCCATTAATTCGGGTATCCTCCGGTTACACGACCTATAAATCGTAGATACTACTGGAATGCTGAAATCGCCCTTCTGGTTAGAAACATAACTTTTCTGGCTATACGCATTGCTTTTTAGATGCTTCGATAAACCTCTGTTTATCTCCCAAATAATCTTTTCAAAGCGCAAAATTAGTGTATCACCCATTATACACCTTTTCAAATGCATCCGAATAGTACGTCACGTACACTACTCATTTCTGATGGCAACTTGAGACTATATACAACTAATCCAACTCAAGATGGGCTCTCGAAAGGACCAAGTTATTGTGGCTCAGCTTTTCTTTCCTCTGCTAAACCCTATAGCATATCTTCTCAATATATATCCTCATCCATGCAAGGCTTCAAACTGAGCAATCTAAATACTAGCGTGTTAAGTATTGTTGTAAGATATCTCTGCCAAAGGCATGTGAGTATCTTAACTTCTTTCTAAGTCCATGATACACGCTTCCCAATCTGATCTATAAACATACTTTCATCATCCTTTCCAATTCCATAGCTAACTTCAAACGTTACTTATAATTCTCTTTGGTTCGTGTATAGAAAAACATGTCGTCGATGACTGTTATCACGAATTTACCTGATTAGGGTTTCCATACCCTATTCGAGATTTCTGAATTCAAATGGCACGTTAATTAAATAAAAGGGGCATGACTAATATCTCGTAATGGCCATATCACTTTTGAAAAGCAGTCCTCGTAATTTCTTCGTAACAACCTACAACTGATAGCATCTTAGTCGTAGATCGACTCCTCGTATAGCGACTGAGTTCCGGTAGCCTGATTAAATAAATTGCCAAATCCTCGGTAATAAGGTACTGATTCTTGATATTCAACTTGTTCGGCTTTTTGAAGTTCTCACATATCCTGAAGAATCCGTTCTTCTTTATTCCATCAAAGCAGATGCATCTTAAGGCGAAAAGCTCAATCGAATGAAATCCTTGTCCAAAGGCTCTTAAAACTATCTCGTCATTTCTATCATTTCAGGCGGTGCTTAATCTATAAGAAGATTGTGCAATCGGGTGCAGCACCGTGAGTCAGATCGATACGAATTTCGATCCATCTCACAGGGAAGATCCAGGTAAGTCTTTTTAGGAAGACTTCCGGATAGTTGCGTTTGATAGAAATCACTCCGACGTTCCTACACTCGGTTTCCGCATCCATCTCATTTACTGCAAACGCTGGATAGCCCTTTCACGACAACTCAGCATCCTCACAACACTGACCACTCTCGACTATTAATACTCAACACTCAACTCAAACGATTCCTGCGAACATCTTCCGCCTTTCCATTATCATCAGGACAAAATATTTCAACTAGCTTCTTCGAGCGATAGTCCCTACTTCATCCTCAGAAAGTGAATTCATTCTTGCATCTTCGTTAAATTTTCTCAGCTCCACTGATAAAAATCCAATTTCTAGAACTACAATAACCTAACTAAATACTATAATCACAAACGACCTCACTAGTTTCTATCAATTTACCAACTATTAGTTCTATCGGGCACTTTATACTTAGCTTACTTGTAGGTGAACACAACAATGGCTCATAGTTTCTCGAACGAAACTCAAGTCAGCTTTAGTATTATAAGTATGAACATAGATTGGCTTTTGACTTGAAACATACCGGTAACAGTAGCAGGACTCTCACTTACCTTCCTAACACTTGCCCCAACGGAATTACTCTTAACATCCTGTCCTTTCGATTTCGGGCATTCCCTTTTGTAGTGTCCTTGTCCACCGCATGTAAAGCATCCTTCAATCACAGCTCCATCCGATGTACTCTTAGCATAACACTGGGAAGTCACATGTCCGGTTCGGCTACATCTAGCGCACTTCTCTTGTCCATCGCCGTCCTTACCCTTTCCTGACTCTTTAGGGTTAGCTGCACTTGCTTTCTCCAATTTGCTTTTCTTCCTACTTCCAACTTCGGGAGTCTTCTTGGAGCTCTCAGGTTTGCGCTTCTTCGAATTCCCCATTCCAGGTTCAGATCGCTGAAACATTCGGATAACCGACTCATTCTGACAGCCTGATATCACGCATATCGACGTCACATCATTGCATAAGACACCAGTAAATGATCTTGGGCTACAACCCTGGATTGTTTTTTGTACGCTCCAGTGCACTATCATTTCCTCTCTCGGTATTCCTTCACTTTCTTTTCTTCCTTCTCCTCCTTCTGTTCCGACTCACCCGATGGTTACACGATCTCATTATTATACACGGCAGACGCGTTAGTTTCCTGATCATGTTCTTTTTCAGGTCTTTACTACTCCCACCACTGAGCCTTCCATGTTTCTACAGGCTCAATAGTACTCAGTTTGGTGGGATGCGATGCGTGCTGAGATTGAGGCTCTTCATGCCAACCAGACTTGGTGTCTGGTTTAGGCTCCCAATGACGCCAACATTGTTGTTGTAAGTGAGTTTACAGGATTAAACATAATCCTGATGGATCAATGAGTCATTAGAAAGCCCCACTCGTTTCCAAGGGCTTTCAGTAGACTGAGGGTATTGACTACACTGTGACTTTCAGTCATGTAGTCAAACCTACTATTCTTTGCCTAGTTCTTTTTGTCTCTTTCTCTCGAGGATGGTCTATTCGCCAAGTTGATGTCAACAATGCGTTCTTGCATGGGGATCTTTCTGAGATTGTGTATAGAGTAAATTACAAAAATCATCCTTTATGTTAACACTAGATTGCAAACCACGTCCTTTATCTTCAAAAAGTACAAAAAAAACATACTTGATGTTTGCAAACCCTTGCACATTATGTCCTTTAGCCATAACTTAGTTAGATTTCATGGTTAAATGTGACCAAGTAGACCCCACATGAGGGCATTTTAGTCATTTTACACTAAACACTAAAATAAATGAAACTCACCCACCCCACCTACCATCTCTCTCTTTCTTTCTCCACCACCACCATTACTACAACCACCACCAGCCCAACCATTTACAGATCGTAAATAATGATACAAGCAAGCAATTGAAAATTTACAAATCATAATCTTAACATAATAAACCTTCCCAACACAACTGAACTTTAGAAGCATTTATCCCACAACTCAAACATCAACACAGTCCCCAAGCTCAAAATTTCAATCAACTAACAATATTTTCATCGCACATTACAAAACAAATCCCCAATTCCCCAAAATCCAAAATTTAATAAAACCCACAATTAATCCAAACAAATTTAAATCAAAAAACAAAAAATTAAACCTTTCTGCAAGGATCTTGTTGCATCATATCCCACTCTTTATCATACACCTCCTTAGGCATACTGGTGATTGCTAACTTGCACAGTGTATTCCCCCCGAATATAACCTTTGGATGGAGAACATTCTGGTTCAGATTGATGCGAGCTCAAGAGCCATCGGCATCGGTGACCAACGTGCGGTAGTTGATGATGGCAACATTGGTGTGGTTTTGAGGATGCTACAAACCCATATGGTTCTTCAAGGAATAAAGTATTGCCATTAGGGTTGAATATGTTCAGATTTGAATATATATGTTGGGGTCGGGGATGGCAGCGGGTGGAGGTGTGGTGGTGGTGGTTAAGGTACAGTGATGATGGTGGTGCGGTGGTGGTGGTGTGGTTGAAAGAAAGAGAGAAGAAGGAGATAAGAGGGATTTGAGGAATAGGAGAGACACTAATCAGATTTTGTGTCTCTGTTTGTTTATTAAATACTTTAAATTAATTGGTAAAAGACTAATTTGCCCTCATATGTGATCTATTTGGTGAGATTTAACCATGAAAACTAACTAAGTTAGGGCTAAAGGACATAACGTCTTAGGGTTTGCAAACATCGAGTACGTTTTTTGTACTTTTTGAAGAAAGGACATGATTTGCAATCTGGTGTCAACATAAAGGAAGATTATTGTAATTTACTCTTATGTATATGACCCAGCTGTCACGACCCCCGACCCCGCCCTGGACGGGAGCGGGAGCCGCGAAGCAGCCAAGTGGTACTGGTGGTTTATTTTGAAAAGTATTGCAGCGGAAATTTTCATCAGGACCGTGAGTTAGGAAAAATATCAGAGTTTTGAAACATCGGATTTTTTTTATTTATTAACAGATGGGGATGAACCCATGTTTTGCAAAGGTAGCTTTAATATGGGATAGACCCGAATACATAAAACAACTTTTCTTAATTTAATTTAATTGATAAAATGAGCCACTTCTGTAAGCCTTTTGGTGTCATATCCAACTATTATTCCAATCTACTGTAATCACCTGAAACGCGTTTTAAAAAGGTTTTGTCAGCAGGAAATACTGGTGAGTTCATTCAGTTTGTACAAAAAGACACATTGTTATAATTTACAGCATTAAGAGTTTTCACATTTTCCCTTATCTTATAATTAGCTAGTTCAGTTGTCACTCGACCGGATCTATGACTGTGGACATATCACTAATTAGACTCGCCCACCTAAAGTGATAAATCATTAGTAGTAATGTGCACAAAACCCCCACTTACTGCCAGTAATTAAAGATTAGCAAAGACTTAATCACTGCAAAGTATAACTGGAAAACATTTAAGGTATTAGTGTAAAACCATATTAAACCTAACGATGGTCAGAACCTTAACGAAATGTTTAACTATCAGAAAACATTTAAGGTATTCCACTCTGTTAAACTAAATGTTTAACTATCAGAAAACTCCGATCCATAACATACTATCAAACAAGATGTTTAACAGAGTGGAATACGTATTAGTGTAAAACCATATCAAACCTAACGATGGTCACGAGATCAGAACCTTAACGAAATTCACAAAGTATAGTCTTATTTAGACAGCACTTTGGCTTTCATTAGGTGGTTCCCGAATCGATCGGAGAGAATATCGTATCGGTGATTATTGGTTAGAACACCAACGTACAGAGAGAAGAACAAAAGAAATAAGCAAAGAAAAATGAATTCTAAGCTTCCTATTTATAGGTAAGGAGTATGAAATTTCTAGGAAGTTTCCTTTGTAATTTCTAGGAAATTACATATACCTTTTCTAGTAAGTTACCTATATATCTTCTAGGAAGCTTCCTACCCACATATATATCCTCTTATACCTTCCTTGTACCTTCCACATATATATCTATTTTCATGTATATCTATTTAGGTGTTTAATTTACTTAGTTAGTTAATCAAACTTAGCTGATTAATTAATCTTGCTAAGCTTAATTAATCTTACTTAGCTGATTAATGAATCTTACTTAGCTTAATTAATCTTACTTAATTGATTAATTAATCTTACTTAGCTTAATTAATCTTACTTAGCTGATAAATTAATCTTACTTAGCTTAATTAATCTTACTTAGCTGTTAAGTTTACTTACCTATTAAGTTTCTTAATTGCTAAGTTTTACTTAACTATTAAGTTTACTTAATTGCTAAGCATTCTAGTTAAACAGCTCACTGAGTATGAGTTCTAATTCTAGATACAATGGAACTCGTATTAGTGTATTAACCCAATTCAACTTTAACGATAATCACGAAATCAAAACCCTCACACTGAATGACAAAGTATAGCCGTATACGGGCAGCACTTAAACATTCATTGGATCGGTTTCAATTGATCAGATAAAGTATCGTACTAGTGATTAGAGTTATTACCCTAATAACGGGCAGAGTTTCGGTTTTTAGTGTATAATACCGAGCTTCTATTTTGTTATAATAGAGGCTAAGAGAAAGAAAAGAATTAAACGAATTGAAATGTGCAGAGCTCGTTCTATTTATAGCTGAAACAGAAGTCTCTCGCACCCAGCGAGAGTTTCTTCTTCCTTCGCGGCCCGCGAGGAACCGTAGGGCGGTTTAGGGTATGCTGAGTCATGGTGTGGTCTTGACACGTGTGACGAAAAGTGTCCCTCAACGTGTCCGGATAGAAACAAGTCTCTCGCGCCCCGCGAGAGATCTTTCTTCGTTGGTCGCGGCCCGCGATAGAACAAAAATTCATTTTTTTTATTTTTCAAACATAATTTCATTGTACGTGTTTAGGATTACGATTACGGATTATTGTGGGACTTATTGGAGGGTTGTTACATCCTCCCCACCTTATATTAAATCTCGTCCTCGAGATTTAGGTCATGATGTCATTTCCGAGTTATGTCATGCGTTAAATTAAGGTAAATGACACTTTACTTGAATCACAATATGTTTAAATTTTGTGAATACGTAAACAGTTTACAACAAATAGAACTCAGTGGTTCAACTGAATAAATTCCAAAAATCGGTATCAATTGAACGAAGTGTAATGATATAATCATCAAAAAGACTAAGTTTAAATATGTCAAACTAAAAGAAAGATTTATGACCAATAGATGTCTACATCGAGTTACTTTTAGAAACAATAGAATTCACGGTCAAAGGAAAATTTACCTTGTTTGTCAATTACAGAAGATTTATAATTAACAAGTTCAACTGAATAGGAGTACGAAGATGATGTGTCAACTATCGAATCATAATATGAGGAAGAATCAGCGTGTTGACATTATTGAATTACAAAGATACCTCGAAATACAACAAAGTTTAGTGTATGATCGACTTATCACAAAGTTGCATTAAGACCACTTTCAAGGATGAGTATAGATTAGCTCAAGCTACAAGTTTATATTGACGCCACATGGTGTCGTAGTGATCGAAATAATAATGGCGGTGACCGAACGAGTTCATCGTGTTTGAAATCAAATGATAGTTCAATGAAGTAAATCCGAATGTTTGTTTTAAACAAATCTAGTAGGATTTTTGATTGAAAATAAAACAATTGTATAATATTTTTTTTATCGAAGATGAAAAGGCAATAAGTATTAAGAAATGCTCGATCAATGCTGCAAGAACCGTTAAGAGATACACTGAAAAATGTCATGAATTTGTGTACCATTATCTTAACACATGATTGTGTTAAGGTTGTTTTAATATGATAACCCAACAAAGCGGATTTATAAATAAATAAATAATTAAATTTGTACATGATGTGTGCAAACAATATTAGCGCAAGCTTCAAATTTGTGAAAACGTCACCTCAAGGTGATCGTGATCAAAGAAACGATTCAATGAAGTCGAAGACCAAACAAGCATGTTATGGTTCAAAACAAATGAAGTGCTTGTTGGGATTATTTCGAATATGATGGCCTCAATCCATCATATGGGACCTTGAATTGAATACATATTGCGAGCAAGTTCAAATAATTGAACTTGGTTTAAACACAATCTGACATTGAATAAATAAATGTATCGACAAGGAAATTTCGCAATAGTTACGACGACAAAACCATGTACGTATCTTGAAAAGAAACTAAGTTTTCAAGAAATTTATTGACTTGATAGCAGGGAGTCAATACTTACAAGAATGCGGATTATCCAGATTATGAAGCAATAATTTAGATATAGCGATCATTCAAAGTGGAACCACATGCATAACAAACGATGCATGTGTAACATATAAATTTTTAGGGTATACGGGGACCTCCATGGGCTGATCCATAGGTATAAACTCGATATCACGATCCGGGTCGTACCCCAGGGGAAAGATAGGATCAGAATCCTCTATGTCATCATGGTCAAACTCAAAGCTGGGTATAGGTGCAACAGAGGATGCCTGGTCAGGATCAGAATCGTGCGCAAAGTGCTGTGCGCTCAATGTGTGAGAAGGTGCGGATGCCACAGACTCGAAGGAGTCTGGGACAGGAGAATGTGCTGGCGAATCCTCAGCGGGAACGTCAGCGATCATCAGGAGATCGTCCGCAGGAAGAAGGGCCTCGCCCTGGATCTCATCCTCAAAAGGCTCATCCTCAAACAGGTCAATATCGCCATCCGCCTCGGCGTCAAGAAGAAAATCATATGCTGGATAAACGGCTAAGGGTATAGGAGCCGGAATCTCTACTAGAGGTAGGTACTCAGCGGGAGGGTCATCTGCAGGCTCATCAGCACCATCGGGTAGTGCGAAAGGCTGGAAATCATCCTCGTCAGTACTGGTATAGTCAGATGTGTACACCTCATGCTCGGAGGATGTGATGTCATCAGATACGATAGGTATGGGTCCAGTAGTGTCCGAATCGCCAGTACCGGCTGAATCCATGAGTCTGTAACATAAACACACATATACTCAAATAATCAGTCATATAATCAGATAATCACATAAGTCACCAAGTAAGGTATCACATAATTCTCCTAGTCCACTAGCCAAATTCCTCCCAGTCCCGAAGACTGCTCTATTCTCCACCTCGACCTCTTAGATCGAGCCTCGGTCCCCTTGACCGAGCCTCAGCCTTCATGACTGAGCCTACTCTTCCTAGCCTCACTAGCCAACTACCTCGGTCACCTAGACCGAGCCTCGATCCTCCAGACCGAGCCTCAGCCCTCCAGGCTGAGCCTATAATAAATCAACGTGCTCAACTACCTCGGTCACCTAGACCGAGCCTCGATCCTCCAGACCGAGCCTCAGCCCTCCAGGCTGAGCCTATAAATAATAAAATGTGCTCAACATTTGTTTGTAAAAAAAAGTTTTGGATCTGGACTTAAGTGGTATGCAGAAAAATGTTTTCGTGAGAGCCCTAGTGATCATAGTCTAGACTCGAGAAAGAATCCTAGTTCGCTATGATCAGAGCTCTGATACCAAGCTGTCACACCCTGGCTTTGCGGAAGCGTGGTTAATTTTGGTGTGACTTCTTAATACCATAGCTTAATCATAACCAAGCTATATGAATTAAAAATATGCAAGATCATCCATTAAGTTTTGAAAACCAAATACAATACCATTGTTTAACGGGAACATACCCTAACAACCATTATCTTGTTCAACAGACATTACAAACTTAAAACATAACATAGACATGGTTTAAGGATTGTGTCTTGTCCAGGAAAGAGACACATCCCCTAAACCCCGGATGACCTCGGAAACTAGTGCAGCGGGAAAACATGCCATACCGTGCCAGATCTCGTTAATTTCCTGAAATACATGTAAGTTGAAAAATCAACAATAATGTTGAGCGAGTTCATGTGTAAGTGAGTAAGTAAACCTTTGTGAGTATATATAAAAAAATAGTCGTGGTATGTAGCAAATAAGGGGACTTGTGATCACCAATGGTTTGCAAGGCCACTGATATATGTGAAGTGCAAATAGGGAGACTCAAACCTAGCAGATTTCGCCACGGCATTAGTATGTGGACAAAGTCACCCCAAGGTCCGTTTCTAGTTTGGCCTGGGGCTGGGCTCGCTACACCCAGATAGATCTACCGCTCCTGTCCCTCGGTCCCGACATGAGGACTAATGGCCTCATATTGCTCCTACCCACTCACATGATCTGAGTAATAAACCTCCTTACGCTAACCATACCGTGTATAAAGTACTCGTAATCATAGTAACATGTATTTCACCCCCGCAGTTAAGAAAACTGAAAACAGTTAGAGAAAAGGGGGACACGAACTCACTGTCGGTGCGTCTCTACCAAGTACTCCAAATCAGAAAGCTGTGCGACGACCTACAAGTGCTAATTCTATTAGACGGACGGCCGTGCCTTAGCTTTATAGTTAAATCTTTGGGAAATAGTTAGACAACTATTTCGTGTTTACGTTCTGTATATACTTGGTAGTTAATCTCCTTCCCAAGGATGGGGGATTCAATACATGTGCGTTCCAATTATATTTCCGTAAGTTCGTAAGTTACGTTTTAACAATCGAGTGGTAATATAATTACCGATGTAACTTATATATTTATGGTGAAAGCGTTCGTATTATTTTGGATTCGTTAACGTTCGTAAATATTATTTTTACTCTAAAAATAATATCTATGTATTTTCACAAAATAATCATAAACAGTGTGTGAAAATATATATATTTATCACGTTAAGTTTTGTGAAAATCCCACCTCCGAATATTTAGTAAATAAAGTCATGGCGAAATTTATATTTTGAAAACATGTCCAAAAAAATAATTCTAACACTTGTAGTGTAATTAGTTCTAAGTGTTAGGTTTTTAGAAAAATTTCGCCAGAGTTTCCTCTGTAACTGGAGGTGGCCACGCTTTCAAGCGTATCATTTTCTTTTACAAATCAAATCAACAATCTTCTCAACGTCATCAAACAATATTTCAACATTTTAACTAGTCAAAATATACAAATTTCGTATATTACATGAACTTGTAGTTTTTCTGAAAATATGAGGTAACTCTCATTACCTTTAGTGGATCTTTATATAAATAAAGCCGGTTTCGTAAAAGTCTTGTTTTTAGAGAAGTTCCGTCTTTACAACTTCTTGTCTATTTTTACAAAGATAGTTATTTTGTCGAAATTTATGTTACACAAGTGTTTACACACTTGTGTGTTCTAAATATCATACTTGTTATTGTAAGATCCGTCTTTTAGAAAACATGATTTCTTTAACGCTTGGTCCTTTGAAAATACCACTTGCAGATACGTAGATCTGCTAGTTTTAAACACTATTTTGCAAGTAGAAATACTTTTACACAAGTTCATGTTTCATGTGTGGTAGAGTTTCACCTTTTAACCCTTGTATCTTCTAATATAACCTTATGTCATGATCCAAGAACATGACTACATCGGGTTAAATGGTGATCCGAGCTACCACAATCATAGATCGGGTCTCAATAATCACAAGTTTCAATTACTACAACATTTACACAACACATGAGCTATTAACCACCATTTTGAGTGTTTTTAGTAGACTTTTGTGCATCATTTTGCATTTTAACGAGATTTAACCGATACAAATCCTTTTAACCACATTAGAATAGTTCAAATACGAGTTTTAAGTATTATACCTCTAGCTCAAGGCTAGGGAAGGATCTATGTGCAAATGAGGTGGATAAAAGCCAAAGAAAGAGGTCCTTCGCGTTCCGCTTGCTCCAAGCTTCCTAATACGAGACCCTTGATGCTTGAATGATGATGGAACTTGAAGATCAAAACCGAAAATGATGGATAGGGGAGGGGGTGTTCGGCCGAGAGTTAGAGAGCAAGAGGGAGAGATGTGAGTGGTGAGTTGTGAGATGATAATGATCAAGTGTGTGATGGTTCTAACTTATAGACTAACTTCATGTGTATTAACCAAAGGAAATTATGTCTAGTTGATATTAAGCATACTAGATTAAACAAATCAATGAGGTACAAGTGTGTCCCCTAGGGGACGGTTTCGGTTCAAGGGGGGGTCCTTGGTTCGAAATCAACTAGATAGTTAGGACTTAGTTTGGTTAAACAAGTTAGTTAAGTGTTTAACTTAGTTAGTTATGTTTAGTGAGATACAATGGGTGTTAGGGTATACGGGGACCCTAACTGGCTCAGAAAAAGATAAATAATGAAAATAACAATATTTTCATGTTTCGGGTAACGCCCGGTTGTTCGGTTGGATAGTAATCCGTTAAAGCGTTAACAAAGCTTTAAAGTGTCGTTATTGTTACTTTTAGTGGCACAACTTATTCCTGACACTTTGGAAAGTGTCTAGTGTTATTTTTCTCATGTTTTGGCACTTTATTAGTTAGCTAAACGCTGAATTATTTTGTAAAGTGCTGAGTTTTGTACTTAGAGTACGTTTTAGGCACATCCAGTCATAGTGACTTATCCCTAGAGACGCAGTTCCACAACCCTTATATCCCTACACTCACTACTAGTGTAGCAAAACGTTTCTGGCTCATACAGGCCTTAGAGGCAGTGTTTGCCTGATGCTGGCTTTATCAGCATGTTCAATAGGTTATCCGTGTATTGTGCTACTGTGCTTTTTGTGCATCATGTTTGTCACTAAGGTTCAGTATGTAAATAATGTAGTGACAGCAAGCAAGTATGATGCAAGTAAGTACATGTATCAGTATTCAAGTAGCAGTTCATCAGCTAGTTCAAACAAGCACAGTAATTAAGCAGTAATTAATCATTAATTAAGTCGTACGGATACCTGGTTTAGTGCGGGTTGTCACATTCTCCCCCCGTTAAATAAATTTCGTCCCGAAATTTAAGTTCTGCTTGTAGATGCAGGGTTCTTAGGAAAAAGGTGGGGGTATTTCTCTTTCATCCGGTCTTCACGTTCCCAGGTGAACTCAGGACCATGTCTGGCATTCCAACGAACTTTGATGAGTTTGACACTGCTCCGGCGGGTCTTGTTTACCTTCCAATCCGTGACCTCAACAGGTTCTTCAACGAAGTGGAGCGTGTCGTCAACATGAATCTCGTCGATGGGAATGGCAACGTCCACTTGAGTTGGACTTTTCTTTAGATTGGATACATGAAATGTATCGTGAACACCACTCAGTTCAGCAGGTAGGTCCAATTTGTATGCTACTAGTCCTATTCTTTCCAGAATTCTGAAGGGACCAATGTAGCGCGGATTTAACTTCCCACACTTTCCAAAGCGTGCCACCCCTTTCCAGGGTGAAACTTTCAATAACACCATTTCTCCAACTTGGAAATCCACATGTTTTCGGTTTGGATCCGCATAGGCCTTCTGTCTGTGGCGAGCTGCTTCGATGCGTTTAAGAATCTGCGCGATCTTGTCTGTCGTCTCTTGGACGATTTCGGGACCAGCAAGCTGCCTATCACCTGCGTCAGCCCAACATAAGGGTGATCGGCACTTGCGTCCGTAAAGGGCTTCAAATGGCGCGACGCCAATACTGGTGTGGTAGCTGTTGTTGTATGAAAATTCGACCAAAGGTAAATGTTTATCCCAGCTACCGCCCAAATCCATAACACACGCCCTCAGCATGTCTTCCAAAGTCTGTATCGTTCGCTCGCTCTGGCCGTCAGTTTGCGGATGAAACGCAGTGCTCAGATTCAATTGTGAGCCAAAGGCTTCTTGGAAGGATTGCCATATCCTTGACACAAACCTTCCGTCTCTATCAGAGATGATTGAGAGAGGTACTCCATGGCGCGCGACGATCTCTCTCATGTATATTTCGGCCAATTTGCTCGTATTATCCTTCTCTCTGATAGGTAAGAAGTGTGCTGACTTCGTTAATCGATCCACTATCACCCAGATAGTGTCATGGCCTCTTGGCGTTCTTGGCAATTTCGTAATAAAATCCATGGAGATTTGTTCCCATTTCCACTTGGGAATCTCAGGTTGTTGTAGAAGTCCTGAAGGCTTCTGGTATTCGGCTTTAACTTTAGCGCATGTTAAACATTTGCTCACATAAACAGCAACGTCGCCTTTCATCCTAGGCCACCAGTAATAATCTTTGAGATCCTGGTACATCTTATCCGCTCCAGGATGGATAGAGTACCGTGATTTGTGAGCTTCATCAAAAATAACTTTCCTTAAACCACCAAACAGAGGAACCCAAATCCTTTTCTCGAAGCATAACGTTCCTTCCTTGTTTGGTACCAAAAGCTTCTCCATTCCACGGAGATATTCTTCTTCAAGGTTTCCTTCCTTGAGAGCTTCCTTTTGCGCGGCACGAATGCGCAAGGAGAGATCGGTTTGGATAATCATCTCTAGAGCTCTAACCCTTATGGGCTTGATCCTCTCTTTACGACTTAGGGCATCGGCGACCACATTCGCCTTCCCTGGATGATACTTTATCTCGTAGTCGTAGTCGTTCAGCAACTCAATCCATCGTCTTTGCCTCATATTCAACTCCTTCTGGTTGAATATATGCTGTAGGCTCTTGTGATCTGTAAAGATTGTACACTTCGTACCATAAAGGTAGTGTCTCCAGATCTTTAAAGCAAAAACCACTGCACCGAGCTCCAAATCGTGTGTGGTATAGTTCTTTTCGTGCACTTTCAGTTGACGCGATGCGTAAGCAATAACCTTTTGGCGTTGCATCAACACACAACCCAATCCTTGACGTGAAGCGTCGCAGTATACCACAAAATCATCTGTACCTTCTGGTAGAGCTAAGATAGGCGCATTGCAGAGCTTATCCTTCAGTATCTGGAAGGCTTCATCCTGTTTGATTCCCCAATCAAACTTCTTATCTTTCTGCGTGAGGAGCGTCAATGGTTGAGCGATTTTTGAGAAATCCTCAATGAGCCTTCGATAATAGCCAGCCAAACCCAAGAATTGCCGAATCTCGGTTGGCGTCTTTGGCGTTCCCCAATCTTTGATCGCCTCGATCTTTGTTGGATCCACATGGATTCCATCTCCATTTACCACGTGCCCAAGGAATTGCACCTCTCGTAGCCAAAACTCGCACTTAGAGAATTTGGCATACAGCTGTTCTTTCTTTAGTAGCTCTAGAATGGCTCTAAGATGCTGCTCGTGTTCAGCCTTCGTCTTTGAATAAATTAAAATGTCATCGATGAATACAATTACGAACTTATCCAAGTACGGCTTGCAAACTCTATTCATTAGATCCATGAATACCGCAGGTGCATTTGTCAAACCAAACGGCATAACAAGGAACTCGTAGTGTCCATAACGAGTTCTGAAGGCTGACTTTGGGATACTCTCTTCTTGTATCCTTAACTGATGGTATCCAGATCGAAGATCGATCTTTGAATAAAAGCTTGAACCTTGCAGTTGATCAAACAGATCATCAATTCTTGGCAGAGGATACCTATTCTTGATCGTCAGCTTGTTCAGCTCCCGGTAGTCGATGCACATTCGAAAACTACCGTCCTTCTTTTTTGACGAACAGGACCGGAGCTCCCCAAGGCGAGAAGCTTGGTCGGATAAAACCCTTGTCTAACAACTCTTGAAGTTGTGTTGACAGTTCTTGCATCTCAGACGGAGCAAGTCTATAAGGTGCCTTAGCCACAGGCGCGGCGCCTGGAACTAAGTCAATGCGGAACTCTACTTGTCTCTGAGGTGGCAGTCCAGGTAAGTCTTCTGGGAAGACTTCTGGATACTCCCTTACGACAGGGATGTCTTCGATTCTTGGCTCAGCAGCCTTTTTATCCACAATGTGTGCCAGGAAGGCAACACATCCCTTTTGCAAACACTTTCGCGCTTTCAGGCAGCTGATAAATCTTAGCGGCGTGTCACGCTTCTCTCCGTGAACCACAATTGTTTCGCCATCTTCGGTTGGGATACGAACAACTTTTTCGTGACATACTATCTCAGCCTTGTTTCCTGATAACCAATCCATTCCTACTACCACGTCGAAGCTTCCCAACTGGACTGGTAGTAGATCTAAAGCGAACTCACGCTCTCCTAATTCAATCACACAACCTCTGATAACTTCGTTGGCTTCTACTAACTTTCCATTGGCCAATTCGATCGAGTAGGGAATATCTAACTTATTAGCGGCTAAACCAAGCATACTCTTAAATTCTAACGATACGAAGCTATAATCGGCACCAGTATCAAATAAAACGGATGCATAGCGTTGATTTACAGGGAACGTACCAGTAACAACATTGGGGTCCTGGCGCGCTTCCCTAGCTTCGATTTGGAACACTCTTCCCCGGGCTTGGTTTAACTCTGGGCAGTTCTTCTTAAAATGCCCGATATCACCGCAGTTATAGCATCCAAGTTTTTGCCCGTTTCCACCAGCTTGATCATTCCTCTGATTACGATTCACAGCGCCCACTTGGTTAGCATTGTTGCCTCGATTTCCGTCTCCTCCATTGTTCCCCTGTGGGCGATTTCCAATACCACCACGGTTATTATTTCTATTCCCCAATCCTCCCTGGCCTCCCCGGCCAGCACTAGCCCAACAAGAATCTTTCGAGTGGCCCAGCTTTCCACATGCTTCACATATTTTCACATTACAATGCCCAGTATGGTGGCGTTGGCAGGTATTACACTTGGGCTGGGTGCCCTGGTATCCTTTTCCTTTCTTTCCATTACCAGCTGATCCTCCTTTCTTAACCGCCACACCGGCGCCCTGCTTGAAGTTTGAGAACTTCCGTTTGCTACCTCCTGATGACTCGACGTGAGTCTCTTTCTTCTTATGCTCAACATCATCAAACTTGTTTAGGCGGATCGCCTCCTCAGTGAGAGCTACGCTCAAATCAATCGCCTCAGTAATAGTTGCAGGCTTGGATGAGGTTACCATGCTTATGATTTGAGGAGCTAATCCCCAAATGAAGCGTTCAATTCTCTTGAACTCAGGAGTGACCATGTAGGGTACCACATGCGATAAGTCATGGAACCTTTGAACGTATTCCGCGATCTTTGGACCGTCCATTTTCAAGTGCCAGAACTCGGTCTCCAATCTCTGGATTTCTGCGCGGGAACAGTACTTTTTGCGCATAAGTTCTTTTAGTTCGGTCCAGGTCAGCGCGTAGGCAGCAGCTTCGCCTAGTGTCTGTACTTGCAGATTCCACCAAGAGAGGGCTCCATCCAAGAATAGCCCTGAGATATAGGTGACTTGCTGATCCAGCGCGCACTTGCTCATGCGAAGAACAGAGTCGGTTTTCTCAGCCCAACGAACAAAGGCGACAGCACCTCCAGTGCCATCAAAGTTGACCGGGTTGCAGTCTAGAAACTGCTTGAAAGTGCATCCGTGAGGTGGATTGTTATTGCCTTGGTTAATACTTCCGCTCGTTCTGGGCTGAGATGCTGCATACTGTGCTATGGCAGCAGCAATGACTTGTTGTAGTTCTGCCTCATTAGTAGGCATGCGTGTCTCACGTCTTGGCGGCATCTTCTAAAAGATGGTTTAAGTTGGCCAGGCCATAGTAAAACGTACGTATATAGTAATAGTAATAGCACATAACATCTCATGTCATCAACACATCACAAATACCAATCACACATCATCCCATGTCACAAAAATACAAATAAGCAATCAAGCGAATCAAATATGGTGAGAATACTGCGATTGCCATATATCGAGACCACATAGTAAGTGTATCAGTACATCCCTGTGTCATACAATCATCAATCGACTAGGGGCTACATCACCCCTGTCCAAAAACTACATCAGTGTCAAGGTCGAATACAACATCAAATACATGTCAACAAAAGTCAGAATCATAAAGTAGTCTCCCAAAAATGTTGTGCAGTCAAAAGCAATCGCCGCCTTCTCACTCTCGTCTACCCAAATAGCACTGATGAGCTCTATACAGAAGGTGGTGGAGGAGGAGGAAAGTGGGTGTAAAACAAACGACGTAACTGGAGCCAGTCCGCCTCCATAGCCTGCTGAGTACGAATGATAGAAGCAACCTGCTGCTCTAGTGTAAAGAGACGGGCAGCATAATCTGGCGGTAAAGGTCGAAATGGCTGCAGAGGAGAGTGTGTCTGACCATGGCACGGACACGGTGGCAGCTGAGCTCTCTCAAGCTCCTGGATGCGCTGCATGTGTGACTCGTGCTGAGCGACAAAAGACATCAAAACGTCCTCGATAGTATACCCCTTGTGGAAAGAATGGTAGGGGTCAGTAGGTGGCATAGCAGAGCCTGGTGCCCAAAGGAACGGCTCACGGGTGGGATCAAAAGGTGCCACATGAAATGGAGCAACAGTGGGTGGAACAGATGACATCTAGGGCATGAAGGGGATAGACATCGGTACATGCCCAAAAGGATGGGCTGAAGAACCCTCTCCAGTCCTCGCTGGAGGTACAAACTGAGGAACCTGAAAAGAAAAATCAACATGTCGTGTATCAGGGATCTGTGGGGGAAATGGTGGAACATCCTCATCAGCAGGTATCCAACCGTGCTATGCATGCTCATCTGGTGGATCCATGCGTGCTGCGAACAGTGCATGCTCGGGCTCTAGTGGTATGGGATCAGGTGCAACAAAAGGGTGAACAGGTGCAATGTGCTCAACAGGATGGTCAACAGGTATATCAACAACAGGTAGAGGAACAACAGGATCAATAGCAACATGATCGCCCCCTAACAAAGGAACGTCCACGGGGAGATCACCAATAGGTGGGTCTGCTATAACAGGCTCAATAGGGATGCCAGCATGTACGGGATCATGCTCAAGTATGGGGTCTAGAGCGGCTGCCTGCTCAGGAGCGACGACAGGCTCAGGGTCATCAAAAGCCATCTCGAAGTCAAACTCTGGGTCGATAGGATCTACTGGGTCAGCTGGATCCTCCATGGGCTGATCCATAGGTATAAACTCGATATCACGATCCGGGTCGTACCCCAGGGGAAAGATAGGATCAGAATCCTCTATGTCATCATGGTCAAACTCAAAGCTGGGTATAGGTGCAACAGAGGATGCCTGGTCAGGATCAGAATCGTGCGCAAAGTGCTGTGCGCTCAATGTG